>CM050175.1:65016861-65021861 GCA_027410445.1 Discoglossus pictus | reverse complement strand
TGGTTTTCCTAACATTTGTGTCCACTGAAAGCAATCACTATCTGCAAATTATACTGTTTGCTTTAGGGGAAGACAGTAAACACCCCCACGCCTCACCATATAGCCATGTACCCTAGCATGATATGGCAAAAGAGCTTGCAATCTAGTATTATTCAAATACAAACTGCTAAAAAAAAATATATATATATATATATATATATCCCCTTCTGGATCGTTACCTTGTCATGGTAAAGGGCTTGTGTGGTTCAATGAAGCTGTGAGCTGTACCATGTAGGGTTACCCACGATTGGAAAATCATAGTGGACAGGTACAACGAATCGCACTCCACTGGAGAAGGAACTGGCAATCCACTCCAGTAACTTTGCTGTGAGATAAACCATGTTTGGTGACCCAACATGGGCAGGTCATTGCAGAGAGATCCCTGGAGAAGGAACTGGCAACCCACGCCAGTATCTTCGCCAAGAAAACCTTACGGCTAAGCACAATCAGACACAAGATGTGCCTAGCGTGCTGCATCCATAGGGTCACAGAGAGTCGGACACAACTGAACGATGAAACAAATAGATGGGTTTAATTGCTCACATTTCTCAAATAGCATTTGTAAAACCCCTTTATTTTAAGATAAACATAAAAAATAAAAAAAAGAACTCAGCGTCTGTAGCAGCGTGCGGATAAACACAAAAAAAAACCCGGTTTTTACGCCAAGCAACTTGTTTGGAAAGTGATTCATCGCCTCGGATACAATGAAAAAAACAACTATTTATACAAACACCGACCATGCCATGAGCGCTAAAAGTGTTGACTAAATAAGCACTTTGAGATAATCAGACAAAAGTAAACCGTCTGCGTCTGGCGGCGCGGTTACAGGATATTTGGGAATTAATCGGAATCAGACGTAATATCCAACAGGAGCTCAGTCTGTGTATGTCCAGAGTCTTATCTCCCTAAAGACAAAGCAGGTGTCTCCAAATCACTGTCTCAAGTCTCCGTTTGATGTTACTTTTTGGCCACCTTAAAGCAATGAGTTAACCCTTTCACATTCTGCCCCCCCCACCCACACCCAGCATACAAAGGGTTACTCTGCACTGGGACATCCTTCATCTAAAAAGGTTAGTCATTAAACTACAACTAAAAATCCCTTAATGCCAAAAATATGCGCAGAATATAAAGGAATATCGGATCACTGCGAATGTGTCTCAAAGAGCTAATGCTTAAAAAATATACACAGCAGCACATTGTGTTATATTTAGTTGTTCAGTCGTGTCTGACTCCCGGTGACCCTATAGACAGCTGCACGCCAGGCCAATTTGGGGTCTAGTTATACTTATCAATAAGACTTTCATGGCAAAGATACTGGAGTAAGTTGTTAGTTCCTTCTCCAGTTATCTCTATGCAATGACCCTACATGGCTTAGCTCACAGCTTCATTCAAGTACACAAGTTCCTTCACAATGACAAGGTAACGATCCGGAAGGGAAAGTATATATATATATATATATATATATATATATATATATATATATATATATATATATATATATATATAAACGCTGTAAATAATAGCACATCATCATATAGCTTTGCTACGTGTTCATTTTGTTTTTGCCACAAACTTAACCCCTATACAGTGTGACAGAATGTGCCGGCACATAACAAATAAAAGTGTATATATATATATATATATATATATATATATATATATATATATATATAAATATATACACACACACACACACAAAAAGAGAGAGCAAAAGAGAGAGAGAGCAAAAGAGAGAGAAAGAAATTAAGAAAGAGAGAAAGAAAGAGAAAGAGAGAAAGAGACAGAGACAGAGAAAGAGAGAGAAAAAGAGAGAGAGCAAGAGAGAGAAAGAAATTAAGAAAGAGAAAGAAAGAGAGAAAGAAAGAGAGAGAAAAAGAGAGAGAAAAAGAGAGAGAAAAAGAGAGAGAAAAAGAGAGAGAAAAAGAGAGAGAAAAAGAGAGAGAAAAAGAGAGAGAGAGAAAGAGAGAGAGAGAAAGAGAGAGTGTAACAATATAACTTATAAGATATGCCGCCCAGATCTATATTGACTTAGCTTTTTCATAAGATCTTTCACTTTCCTGATGTCATATTTTTGCTCAGGTCAGAGATCACTTCCCAGAAGTCTAAAGGCTTCAGGGAATAGGATAGGAATTAGAGAGGGGTGACTTCCAAAGATAACATTTTCCCCTTGTATGTTTGCTGCTAAATTGACAAAGTATTCTTTTACACAAAAGTAGTGGGTAAGTGGCACAGCCTGCCAGTGAAAGAGGTAATGACAATATGAATAAGGCTAAAGCCAAGCTACTAGGTAGAATGGAATGGCCACATAGATGGGCCTATGTGTGTGTGGGGGCAAAGTGTTGGGGTGCCACATCAGGCCAGAGATCTCTTACCAACACTCACATAGGAACAAGATAGGCTATCAAGTTATAAATGGATACAGACACACACAATAGTTCATTTGTGTTCCCATTTCAATAAGCGTATATACACATACCTATAAGGTTCGGGCATCTCAACACAATAACATTATTATATATAAGTTAGTTATTGAATTCTATGAATGATAACAAGCCATAATCTTTCTAGATCGGTTCTTTTAGTGCCACATAGGGGCCGGCCCCAATCTTTGTAAATTCCAGTACTTTTACACCAAAATCACTTTAGCCAACATTTATTAAAAAAATAATAGTTTCCATGTAAACCCAATATAATTACTAAATACATATTCATGGGACGGTAAGAGCCCCAGAGGCTTCTGGGAAGATGTTTTAATTGTGCACTTGAGTAAAAACATTATATATAAAACATATAATAGCATTTAGCATAAAACCTCCGCTTCTCCCAGTTCTGTGGGTATAATCCATTGGATCATATCAGGTCAGTACAGATCTCAAGGCTCCTTAGAGTGATCTTATTGTGTAAGGAAAGCTACACCAATGACTCACAGACTGGAGTGGAGTCCGAGTCCTGGCTGTGCATTGAACTCAATCCTGTGTCTGAATCCTCATCATTGCCCTCACAGTTTGGGCACATGCCCATGTCCTTCTCCACCCAGATACCTGGGCTCTCCAAGTCTCCAGTGACCTCCTCAGCAGCCTCCTCAGGCATTTGCGGTCCTTGGGGTAATTCCAAGGCACTGAGAGACTCCATCACACTTTGCAGTTCTTTCTCCTTATCAATCCACACTTGTTGGGTATAATCCAAGTCTGCTCTGATAGCCTCCAAATCCGTGTTGAGCCTCAGTCCTATGTAGAGACTGGTACTGAGCTCGGTTTTAACCCTTTCCTGTTCCACGAGCACCTCACTCTCAGACCCCCCCTGGTCATCACTCTGTTCCTTTGTAGATAGCTCCTCTTGACGTCTGTCCATCCACCTTTTATTGAGCTCCTCTTGGATCTGGGTGGTGATCTGCTCAATGAGGACCTCCTGTTGAGTTATTTGATCTTGCAACAATAAAACCTCCTCACATTTCTGTGCATAATCCTCAAAGTCTGCAGAAGTCTCCTCCTCTGTCCCATTGGCTCCTGGCTCACTGTCTGGGGTGGCCCCATCCATATAAGTGTCCTGGACATAGTTGACCCCATGTCTTTTCATTCTATCAAAATGTATTTTAGCCTCAAACCTCTCAATATCCCTGTCCAGGTCTTTGATCCTCTGGACCTGCTGCCTGATGGTGTGGTCCTGGGACAGCACAAGATGCACCAAGGTTTCCATCTTCTCTACAGAGCTGGAGTCTTTGGGCCAGGTCTCCTGTCTCTTCTGGTTCATCTTGGCCAGTTTCCTGAATGCTTTCTTGACCACCCTGCGTTGCTTCTCCTGGTTCAGCCCAGTGGAGGCTCTGGGTGCCCCCCTCAGGTGGCATGGGCTTTCCTTGCTGAGGACCACCTTGGCTTCTGCACTCCTGGGTCCAATGTTGGACAAGGAAGCCTCACTCCTGAGGAGCACAAACCTCACATTCTCCTGCTCCTCTCCCCAGGCTGACCACAGCCTCAGGATCTTGGTTTTGTTGGGTAAGATCCTCTCGAAGCCCCTCCACTTCTCCACTATGCAATAAGCCTGGGGTGGTCCCAGGACCATGGACCCTTCCTCCTGGTTCTGGTTGTGGTCCTCCAGCAAGACCCGGACCACATCTGCACAAGTGGTCCGTCTGGTGAGCCCAGATACCAACTTCTCCTCCTGGCAGAGCCACACCGAGATCTTCCATTCCTCCTCACTCTCCATCCCGCCTCAGGAGGCTGCTCACAGGGCCATAGACATGCAGGTATGGCAGCCCCTGTGGGAGACCCCCCGAAAGTGTCCTAGGACCAGGGAGAAGCTGTGGGAGACCCCCCGGCAGTGCCCTAGGACCGAGGAGAAGCTGTGGGAGAAGCCGTGCCCTAGGACCGAGGAGTCTGCTCCACTGGTTGCTGCTCTCACTCTGAGCTCCCACTGCTGGCTCTGACTGACTTTCCTCCAGACACACGTGACCCGAAGCCACGCCCCCAGACAAGCTCTCCCAAACTACTGAACAACACAGTAACTGGTCAGACACATGTTATAGTACACTAGTGTTATGTTAAGGGAGAGAGAGGGGAGGGGAGGGGAGAGAGGGAGGGAAGGAGGGGAGAGGGGGAGAGAGGGAGGGAAAGAGGGGAGAGAGGGAGGGAAAGAGGGGAGAGAGGGAGAGAGGGAGGGGAGAGGGGGAGAGAGGGAGGGGAGAGGGGGAGAGAGGGAGGGAAAGAGGGGAGAGAGGGAGGGAAAGAGGGGAGAGAGGGAGGGAAAGAGGGGAGAGAGGGAGAGGGGGAGAGAGGGAGGGAAAGAGGGGAGAGGGGGAGAGAGGGAGGGAAAGAGGGGAGAGAGGGAGGGAAAGAGGGGAGAGGGGGGAAAGAGGGGAGAGGGGGAGAGAGGGAGGGAAAGAGGGGAGGGAGGAGGAGAGAGGGGGAGGGAGAGAGGGGGAGGGAGAGAGGGGGAGGGAGAGAGGGGAGGGAGGGGAGAGGGGA
>CM050175.1:64956784-65016761 GCA_027410445.1 Discoglossus pictus | reverse complement strand
GGAGAGAGAGGGAGGGGGAGAAGAGAGGGAGGGGGAAGAGAGAGGAGGGGGAGAGGAGAGAGAGAGGAGGAGAGAGGGAGGGAGGAGAGAGGGAGGGAGGAGGAGAGGAGGGAGGAGAGGAGAGAGAGGGAGGCGAGAGAGAGAGGGAGGAGAGAGAGAGAGGGAGGAGAGAGAGAGGAGGAGAGAGAGGAGGGAGGAGAGAGAGAGGGAGGAGAGAGAGAGGGAGGAGAGAGAGAGGAGAGGGAGGGAGGAGAGGGAGGGAGAGAGACAGAGGGGGGAGAGGAGAGAGAGGGGGAGAGGAGAGAGAGGGGGAGAGGAGAGAGAGGGGGAGAGGAGAGAGAGGGAGGGAAAGAGGGGGGAGAGGAGAGAGAGGGGGAGAGGGAGAGGAGAGGGGGAGAGGAGAGAGAGGGGGAGAGAAGAGAGAGGGGGGAGAGGAGAGAGAGGGGGGAGAGGAGAGAGAGGGGGGGAGAGGAGAGAGAGGGGGGAGAGGAGAGAGAGGGGGGAGAGGGGGGAGAGAGAGGAGGAGGGAGGGAGAGGAGAAGAGAGGGAGAGAGAGGAGAAGAGAGGGAGAGAGAGGAGAAGAGAGGGAGAGAGAGGAGAAGAGAGGGAGGGAGAAGAGAGAGAGGGAGAGGGAGAGGGGGAGGGGGAGGGAGAGAGAGGAGGGAGGGGGAGAGAGAGAGAGGAGGGAGGGGGAGAGAGAAGGGGTCGGAGAGAGGAGGGAGGGGAGGGGGAGAGAGGAGGGAGGGGAGGGGGAGAGAGGAGGGATTGGAGAGGGGGGAGAGAGGAGAGAGGGGAGAGAGGGGGAGGGAAAGAGAGGAGAGGGAGGGAAAGAGGGGAGAGAGGGAGGGGAGAGAGGGAGGGGAGAGGGGGAGGGAAAGAGGGGAGAGGGGGAGGGAAAGAGGGGGGAGGGAGGGGAGAGAGGGAGGGGAGAGGGAGAGAGGGAGGGGAGAGAGGGAGGGGAGAGAGGGAGGGGAGAGGGGGAGAGAGGGAGGGGAGAGGGGGAGAGAGGGAGGGGAGAGGGGGAGAGAGGGAGGGGAGAGGGGGGAGAGAGGGAGGGGAGAGGGGGAGAGAGGGAGGGGAGAGGGGGAGAGAGGGAGGGGAGAGGGAGGGGAGAGAGGGAGGGAGAGGGAGGGGAGAGAGGGAGGGGAGAGAGGGAGGGGGAGAGAGGAGGGAGGGGAGGGGGAGAGAGGAGGGAGGGGGAGAGAGGAGGAGAGAGCAGTGCAGAGGGGGAGAGAGGAGGGAGGGGGGAGAGAGGAGGGAGGGGGGGAGAGAGGAGGGAGGGGGGAGAGAGGAGGGAGGGGGAGAGAGGAGGGAGGGCAGAGAGGAGGGAGGGCAGAGAGGAGGGAGGGCAGAGAGGAGGGAGGGGAGGGGGAGAGAGGAGGGAGGGGAGGGGGAGAGAGGAGGGAGGGGAGGGGGAGAGAGGAGGGGAGGGGGAGGGAGTGGAGGGGAGGGGGGGAGGAGGGAGGGGGAGGGGGGGAGGAGGGAGGGGGAGAGGAGGGAGGGGGAGAGGAGGGAGGGGGAGAGGAGGGAGGAGGGAGGGGGAGAGGAGGGAGGGGAGGGGGAGAGGAGGGAGGGGAGGGGGAGAGGAGGGGGAGAGGAAGGGGGAGGGAGAGAGAGGAGGGAGGGGAGGGAGAGAGAGAGGAGGGAGGGGAGGGGGAGAGAGAGGAGGGAGGGGAGGGAGAGAGAGGAGGGAGGGGAGGGGGAGAGAGGAGGGAGGGGAGGGGGAGAGAGGAGGGAGGGGAGGGGGAGAGAGGAGGGAGGGGGAGAGAGGAGGGAGGGGGAGAGAGGAGGGAGGGGGAGAGAGGAGGGAGGGGGAGAGAGGAGGGAGGGGAGAGAGGAGGGAGGGGGAGAGAGGAGGGAGGGGGAGAGAGGAGGGAGGGGAGAGAGGAGGGAGGGGAGAGAGGAGGGAGGGGAGAGAGGAGGGAGGGGAGAGAGGAGGGAGTGGAGAGAGGAGGGAGTGGAGAGAGGAGGGAGTGGAGAGAGGAGGGAGTGGAGGGGGAGAGAGGAGGGAGTGGAGGGGGAGAGAGGAGGGAGTGGAGGGGAGGGGGAGAGGAGGGAGGGGGAGAGGAGGGAGGGGAGGGGGAGAGGAGGGAGAGAGGAGGGAGGGGAGAGAGAGGAGGGAGGGGAGAGAGAGGAGGGGAGAGAGAGGAGGGAGGGGAGGGGAGAGAGGAGGAGGGAGAGGGGGAGAGAGGAGGAGGGAGAGGGGGAGAGAGGAGGAGGGAGAGGGGGGAGGGGGAGAGAGGGGAGAGGGGGAGGGGGAGAGAGGGGGGAGGGAGTGGGGGGAGAGAGGGGGGAGGGAGAGGGGGGAGGGAGAGGGGGGAGGGAGAGGGGGGAGGAGAGGGGGGGAGGAGAGGGGGGAGGAGAGGGGGGGAGGAGAGGGGGGGAGGAGAGGGGGAGAGAGGAGAGGGGGGGGGAGAGGGGGTGAGGGAGGGAGGAGGAGGGAGGAGGAGGGAGGGGAGAGAGAGCAGGAGGGAGGGGAGAGAGAGCAGGAGGGAGGGGAGAGAGAGCAGGAGGGAGGGGAGAGAGAGCAGGAGGGGAGATAGAGGAGGAGGGGAGAGAGAGGAGGAGGGGAGAGAGAGGAGGAGGGGAGGGAGGGGAGAGAGGAGGGAGGGGAGAGAGGAGGGAGGGGAGAGAGAGGAGGAGGGAGGGGAGAGAGAGGAGGAGGGAGGGGAGAGAGAGGAGGAGGGAGGGGAGAGAGAGGAGGAGGGAGGGGAGATGGGGATAGAGGAGGAGGGAGGGGGGAAGAGAGAGAGGGGGAGAGAGAGAGAGAGAGAGAGAGAGAGAGAGAGGAGGAGGGAGGGAGAGAGAGAGGAGGAGGGAGGGAGAAATGGAGGGAGGGAGAGAGAGGAGGAGGAACGAGGGAGGGGGAGAGAGGGAGGGGGAGAGAGAGAGGGGGAGGGGGAGAGAGAGAGGGGGAGGGGGAGAGAGAGAGGGGGAGGGGGAGAGAGAGAGGGGGAGGGGGAGAGAGAGAGGGGGAGGGGGAGAGAGAGAGGGGGGAGGGGGAGAGAGAGAGGGGGGAGGGGGAGAGAGAGAGGGGGGGAGAGGGAGAGAGAGAGGGGGGGAGAGAGAGAGAGAGGGGGGGGGAGGAGGAGAGAGAGAGGGGGGAGGGGGAGAGAGAGAGGGGGGAGGGGGAGAGAGAGAGGGGGGAGGGAGAGAGAGGAGAAGGGAGGGAGAGAGAGGAGAAGAGAGGAAGAGAGAGGAGAAGAGAGGGAGAGAGAGGAGAAGAGAGAGGAGAAGAGAGGGGGGAGAGGAGAGAGAGAGGGGAGGGAGAGGAGAGAGAGGGAGAGGGGAGGGAGGGAGAGGAGAGAGAGGGGGAGGGAGGGAGAGGAGGGAGAAGGGGGAGGGAGGGAGAGGAGGGAGAAGGGGGAGGGAGGGAGAGGAGGGAGAAGGGGGAGGGAGGGAGAGGAGGGAGAAGGGGGAGGGAGGGAGAGGAGGGAGAGGGGAAAGGAGAGGGAGAGGGGAAAGGAGAGGGGAGGGAGAGGGGAGGGAGAGGGGAGGGAGAGGGGAGGGAGAGGGGAGGGAGAGAGGAGGGAGAGATGTTATATTACACTAATATGTTATGGCTTTTAAATGTAAATACAGTATAGGAATACAACATTCATATAATTCATTTAGAAAGCTGTCAATATGATTCTCTGGTTGGTGTGGAATACCAATTGATATGCATATTTTTCTATAATCTTCATATCATTTATTAGCTAGATTGAATAGTATTTGCACTGGATTTCTAACAAATCATTAACTAAAAAAATGAAAACCATATAATGAATTGAGAAAAGGTCAGAGTTTGAACATTTTGAGCAGACAGGAGATCGGGGGTTACAAGAGTCAGGGAACTAGGGCTTAAAAGACCAGTGTACGTGGTTCTCTTATTAAACCTATTTTTCAGGCCACCACTAATGAATATTAAAAATACACGTGGACACAGCAGCAACAAATATAATTTAAAAACAGTTTACTTCATTGATTAGCACTGCTTCACCCTTCCCCACCTTTCACATTGTCCTAGGCACAGCTGAACAGAACTGGAATATTCCAATTGCAATAACATTACTGACAGCCTGAACCATTCTATTGCAGTTTAAATCTTCCACTTCCTTTCAGCTGTGCTTAGGACAATGAGAGCAGTGGCGATTGATGAGGTAAACTCTGATTTTAAATGCTATTTTCTGACTAAAGATTTGCTTTGCTGCTGCTTGCACATGTATTTGTAATGTTAATGGTGGCCTATAAAATAGGTTTAAATATGAAAAGTACATACGCTGGCCCTTTAAGAGAATTTCAGTAGAATTGGGTAGGAAGCAGGCGGAGAATCCACATGCTCAGGGGTTACTGGTGAGCACCTAGAAAAGAGGAAAGCATGGGGTAATAAAGACAATAGAGAAGCAAGGGTTAAATAACAGACCAGTTGGACAGGGCATAAAAAAGATAAGTAGATAAGCAGAGAGATAAGAGAACCAGAGGATCATGGGATCAAAAGAGAGAAAGAGCCAGGGAACCAGGGGTTAATGCACTGCTCATACCATTTGTTTAATAGATGATTAGCAACAGCATCAATATTTGAAGAATACATTTCAATGTCATTCTTAAAACCTACATTTAAACTTTCGTGTTTTAGGCTTAAAGTTGTGCAAAATAGAGCAAAAAAAAAAAAAAATAGAAAAAAAGAGGAGAAAGAGTAAAAAGAACTAAAAGCAGTGGATAAAAGAGCAATAAACATGACAAGAACAGGCAGAAAATGCATAGTTTACATTTATAGCTATTTGAAAATAAACTCTTATTTAAATGTTGCCACTTTCCCTCATTTATAATGTAAATTACATTTCTTTAACTTTTTGAATACCATTCTAATTAAATATTTGTGTGTTTAAACATAAGTATATATTCTAGACCTTGACTTAATTTTCACCAAAATGATGGACCTTGGAGAATTTTGTAAATATTACTTGAGTACTCCGATTTACAAAATATAATCATCTTACCTCAGAGTCTATATGGGAAGCAAAGATTTAGGGAACGGCACCCAAAAAGATAATATAGTAGCCAGCAATTATTTCACAGGCGGGTATGTGCCTAGCGTGCTAATATGGAGAATTTAAAGTGTAGATATACATAAGCACACATACATTTGTATAATTATATATATATATATATATATATATATATATATATATATATATATATATATATATATATATATATATATATATATATATTTATTTATTTATTTACATATATACAAACACACATACATACACACACAGGCCCTCATTCAATTGCAATTTGGCCAATTGAATAGGGCCCTAAATAAGCACATAACATATATTTTTTAAAGAAGTTTTTAATTAGCAAGAATCTATCCAAAAGAAAGGTTTTCACTAACTAAAAACTTCTTTAATAAAAATATGCTATGTGCTTCTTTAGGGCCCTATTCAATTGCCCACATCGCAATTGAATGAGGCCCACAGTAAACTCCCCGTTATCTGGCGCCTACAGGGACTTCCTATTGCCGGATAACTGTAGTCCACAAATTTAAGGGTCTAAATGACCCCTAAACCCCCCCCCCCAAAAAAAAAATTAAAAATGCATTAGTACCTAAATTGGGCAATTTAGGGAACAAAAAAAAACAATTAGAAAAAAAAAAAAAGTTAGCTTTTTTTTCCCAGTCTCGAACTGCTGAATAATGTCGATTATGCCGGTTAAGCAGGAGTTTTTTAAAAAAATTGAGAATTGATGCCGGTGCCGGTTGCTTGAGAGTCCCGGTTAGTTGGGTGCCGGATATATATATATATATATATATATATATATATATATATATATATATATATATATACACACACACACACACACACATATATACAGTATCTCACAAAAGTGAGTACACCCCTAAGTGGAAATTGGGCCCAAAGTGTCAATATTTTGTGTGGACACCATTTTTTTCAGCACTGCCTTAAACCTCATGAGCATGGAGTTCACCAGAGCTTCACAGGTTGCCACTGGAGTCCTCTTCCACTCCTCCATGATGGCATCACGGAGCTGGTGGATGTTAGAGACCTTGCACTTCCCCATGTTCCGTTTGAGGATGCCCCACAGATGCTCAATAGGGTTTAGGTCTAGAGACATGCTTGGCCAGTCCATCACATTTACCTTCAGCTTCTTTAGCAAGGCACGGGCCGTCTTGGAGGTGTGTTTGGGGTCGTTATCATGTAGGAATACTGCCCTGCGGCCCAGTCTCTGAAGGGAGGGGATCATGCTCTGCTTCAGTATGTCACAGTACATGTTGGCATTCATGGTTCCCTCAATGAAATGCAGCTCCCCAGTGCCGGCAGCACTCCTAACGACCCCAAACACACCTCCAAGACGACCACTGCCTTGCTAAAGAAGCTGAAGGTAAAGGTGATTGACTGGCCAAGCATGTCTCTAGACCTTGGAAATTCTTTTGTACCCTTCGTGACTGATACCTTTTAACAATGAGATCCCTCTGATGCTTTGGAAGCTCTCTGTGGACCATGGCTTTTGCTGTGGGATACGACTAAGAACATTTCAGGAAAGACCAACTAGAGCAGCTGAACTTTATTTGGGGTTAATCAGAGGCACTTTAAATGATGGCAGATGTCTGCTGACACGATTTGGAATGTGATTGCTTAATTCTGAACACAGCTGCATCCCCAATTATAAGAGGGTGTGCAGACTTATGCAACCACATTATTTATATTTTATTTTTTTCTTCCCTCCACCTGAAAGATTTCAGTTTGTTTTTCAATTGAGTTGTACAGTTTATAGGTCACATTAAAGGTGGAAAAAGTTCAGAAATGATTTATCTTTGTCCCATTTAACAGGGGTGTGTATATATATACACACACACACACACACACCGTATATACTCGAGTATAAGCCGAGTTTTTCAGCCCTTTTTTTTTAAGGCTGAAAAGGGCCCCCTCGGCTTATACTTGAGTCACTCTCCCCAGTGTCTCTCTAAACCCCCCTCCTCATCATCAACCCCCCCCTCCTCATCCTAAACCCCCCTCCTCACTTTACCCCTCTAAATACCTCCATCTGCAGCTGCTCCTCCGCTCCTTCCTGCGTCGGGACCCGGCATATGTATGATGTGACGTCACATGCGCGCCATGTCATTAGCATTGGCCGGGACAAGACACAGGAAGGAGCGTGGGGGAGTGGAGGAACAGCTGCAGATGGAGGTAAGTGAGGGGAAAGGGAGAGGGGGAGGTATTTAGAGGGGTAAAGTGAGGAGGGGGGTTTAGGATGAGGATGGGGGGTTGGGGATGAGGGTGGGGGGGTTGAGGATGAGGGTGGGGGGGTTGAGGATGAGGGTGGGGGGGTTGAGGATAAGGATGAGGGGGGGGGGTTGAGGATAAGGATGAGGAGAGAGGTTGAGGATGAGGAGGGAGGTTGAGGATGGGAGGTTTAGGATGAGGATGGGAGGTTTAGGATGAGGATGGGAGGTTTAGGATGAGGATGGGAGGTTTAGGATGAGGATGGGAGGTTTAGGATGAGGACGGGAGGTTTAGGATGATGATGGGATGTTGGGGATGGGAGAAGGGAGGGGTGGAAGAGACACAGGGGAGGGAGAGGGGAAAAGAGACACAGGGGAGGGAGAGGGGAGAAGAGACACAGGGGAGGGAGAGGGGAGAAGAGACACAGGGGAGAGAGGGGGGGGGGACACAAGAAAAGGGCACACAAGAGGGGGACACATAGGGCAGCACATTTCCCACCCACGGCTTTGAGGTAAAATAGGTGCCTCGGCTTATACTCGAGTATATACAGTGTAGACTCTCAGTTATCCAGAACAAGTAACTAGAAAAAAAAATGAATACTGTACTTTAAATAAAAATGTACTTTTACAGGGCTCAACAAATGCCAGGAGCCAGGTTGTGATGCCACATAATGCTTACAGGCACCTAGATCTCATCCACTGTACGTCTCTGCAATTCAATGTTACCTGGAAGCAGACAGGCATGAGTGACTGAGCCAGGGCAGTGTTGGGGTTACATTCCCCGGGCATGAGTGACTGAGCCAGGGCAGTGTTGGGGTTACATTCCCTGGGCATGAGTGACTGAGCCAGGGCAGTGTTGGGGTTACATTCCCTGGGCATGAGTGACTGAGCCAGGGCAGTGTTAGGGTTACATTCCCCGGGCATGAGTGACTGAGCCAGGGCAGGGTTGGGGTTACATTCCCCCGGGCATGAGTGACTGAGCCAGGGCAGGGTTGGGGTTACATTCCCCCGGGCATGAGTGACTGAGCCAGGGTAGGGTTGGGGTTACATTCCCCCGGGCATGAGTGACAGAGCCAGGGCAGTGTTGGGGTTACATTCCCGGGCATGAATGACAGCCAGTGCAGTGTTGGGGTTACATGCCCTGGGCATGAGTGACTGAGCCAGGGCTGTGTTGGGGTTACATTTCCCGGGCATGAGTGACTGAGCCAGGGCAGTGTTGGGGTTACATTCCCCGGGCATGAGTGACTGAGCCAGGGCAGGGTTGGGGTTACATTCCCCCAGGCATGAGTGACTGAGCCAGGGCAGGGTTGGGGTTACATTCCCCCAGGCATGAGTGACTGAGCCAGGGCAGGGTTGGGGTTACATTCCCCCGGGCATGAGTGACTGAGCCAGGGCAGGGTTGGAGTTACATTCCCCCGGGCATGAGTGACTGAGCCAGGGTAGGGTTGGGGTTACATTCCCCCGGGCATGAGTGACTGAGCCAGGGCAGGGTTGGGGTTACATTCCCCCGGGCATGAGTGACTGAGCCAGGGCAGGGTTGGGGTTACATTCCCCCGGGCATGAGTGACTGAGCCAGGGCAGTGTTGGAGTTACATTCCCTGGGCATGAGTGACTGAGCCAGTGCAGGGTTGGGGTTACATTCCCCCGGGCATGAGTGACTGAGCCAGGGCAGTGTTGGGGTTACATTCCCTGGGTTCAGCACCGCACCCACCAGCCGAACGTACCTGTGGGTAAGTGAGGAGTGAAAGCTGCTGCTAGAACAGCCCTCACTGTCAAATATACTTAGCAGAGAACACACACAGCTTTATATATATATATATAGGCATAAGAGTCTCCATATCGATACAACTTTGAATTGTTATTTTTTACTTCTTGTATTTAGTAGAGTAAAATACCAGCAATATCTCAGAGCTCCCATGATACTCCTTTGAAGTAATTGTTTTTTGGACAGCAACTGAAGGGGTTAAACAGTGGTGTAATTATGCAGAGCTCTGATGCAGACATAATTACTCCTTCCATCTTAGTTTTTGATGCCAAAGACACAAGGAGATAAGGTGACCTGTCTGAGGTCTTGAACTTGGGTTAACCACCAGATTGTTGAGGTGCAATTTCACTTGCTCTTGGGTTATAAAAATTTGAGGCCGATGAATAATGTATCCAGAGTGTTCATATAATCTTGGTGTCTGTAATTTTACTGAACATGAGCCGAGTTGCATTTTCTAGTTGACTTCTAGATATTGTTCTCATAGGCATTTTAAACATAAAAACATAGATTTGATGGCAGATAAGAACAAAAAAAAAAAAAGGGTCCATCTGAACTGCCCATTCTATCTACCTTATTAAGTCTTATGCTTAAATTCCTTAACTGTGTTTGACCCGACCAATTGAAGTCTGTTTAATGATAGTAGGTCATCCACTTTATTTTAGCTAGGATGTTACTGCTCCCATATGGAGACATACCAATGTGTATACTTGTATATTCAGGAAAATATCAATTTATTGTTGAAATCCCACAGTGACGGAGCTAGTGAATGGAGGGCCCCGGTACAAAATAATTTGGGTCTTCTTGGCAACTTTTCCATCTACCTTTGGAGTCAATAAAAAAGCCACAAATGTATGTAGATGATCAGATCAGCTGTCCATAAAGTAATTATCAGCCATCATCATGTAATACATGAATATTCCTTATTTACTTTCAATAGGAGAGGGCCTCTAACCTTTTGTGGGCCCCAGTGCTTTGCGTCTGCTGCACCAGCAGGAGCTCCGCCACTGGGATATCATTTATTTAATAGCAAGAAATACAGTATTTGAAGAAAATAAACTCAGTGTAGCTTTTTCAATAGTTTCACTCCATTTCTTGTTAGATTCCCAGGGGCTAAGGGAAGATCTGCCCAGGAGTCTGTCCTAAAAAAAAATCTGACTGTGTAGGTTTGCTTGGGCTGTGGCAATTGCAAGGAAGTAAGCCTCCTGGGCAGAACCTATCCCAACCCATGAACACTTTACCTGCATATAGTGGTCTATAAATACACTATTTTATTGCTAATTAATTATCAAATACACAAATTACATGAGCGCTGCAGTTGCCCTTTCATTACTTTATAACAATACTCTAAGATTTGCAGTTCCAGAGATAAAAACCAAGACAAGGAAGGAGATGTACCAATAATCTCAAGGAACATAATGCGCAGTAATGCTAATTTGCCATTGCAGACATTCACAACTTAGTGAATCTTCCCCAATGTGACATATATTTTAACCAGTCGGATGGTCTCCAGTACTAGCCAATTCTTTTTGCAGTAAGTAATTGTCATTAAAGTGCCTTTATATGCAATGGATATCCAGGTGAATCAGTGGGTCCAATGACTAGTATATAGCCAATAAAAATATTATTACACGAGAGGTCACTTGCAAATAGATTCCTCATACTGTAATGCCGCGTATATAGGACGTTACACCCGGGTACTGATCTTACACAGAGCTGTATAGTTAGTGAACCAACTACACCTCCCAGTAATTAGAGCGGTTAATTAGATGTGTTGGGCAGGTTTGTTTAGCTTCCTGATGCTTTGTCACAAGTCATTAATATTCATGAAGCTCATCGCCCCAGTTTAGCCGCGGCCAAAATGACCTTCACTTATGCAACAAGGCAGATTTATAGGAGAGACGGGAGGATAAGTAGGAAGGGGAGATGGGACGTGAGAAAAGAAAGATGTGGGGATGAGTTGGGAGAAGTGAAGAAGGAAGCAAATGAGAGAAAAGGGAAGGATAAAATGGGCATTATTCACTAAATGGGAGCTTTCTTATACTCAAGAAACAACATTAAAAATTCATGTGTTAGGTCATGGATCCTTTTTAAAAATTATAGAGATTTCCCAAGACTTTATTTGCTCCAAAGGATAACAAGATTTGCATGGGGTCTTCTCCCTACTGAACATGCACTTAATGTAAAGCCTAAAATATTTGTGAATTGACATAATAGAGGGGTACAAATCCCTACCTGAAGGAGGGGGAACAAAGAGGAGATCATTGAGCCCCCAAAAATCTGGGAGGGATATTTCAACTCTACCCCCAGGACAGGAAGCAGGGGCGGATCTAGCTCCGGTGCACCCCTTCGGCAGTGACCCTAAAAAAACTTTTTTTATTTTTTTTATTTCTTTGTCTAAATTCTCAATGCTTCTAAACCCCCAATATAATTACACATTTTATATATATATATATATATATATATATATATATATATATATATATATATATATATATAGTTACATAGTAATTTAGGTTGAAAAAAAATACTTTTAGCCCATCAAGTTCAACCTTTAAAGCTCCTCTGATTTGCAATATGCGGATTAGTTGTTAATTGATCCAGAGGAAGCAAACAGAAAAAAAACAGTGAAAGAAAAAAAAAGAATTCCTTCCTGACCCCAGATACGGTCTATCAGATTCCTTCCTGGATCAATACTCCCCCTCTAATTAACCAGGATAACCCTGAATACCCTTTTTAATAAAAAATCTATATCCAATCCCTTTTTAAAAAGTTATCTATCGAATCCGCTGTCACCACCTCCTTTGGTAGAGAATTCCACAGATTAACCACCCTTACTGTGAAGAACCCTTTTCTTTCTTTAAGGTGGAATCTTTTTACTTCTAACCTCAAGGGATGTCCTCTTGTCATTTGAAAACCTCTTGGCACAAAAAGCTCCCCTGACAAATCTTTATACTGACCCTGGATGTATTTATATAAGGTAATCATATCTCCTCTTAGACGCCTTCTTTCTAGAGAAAATAAGTGTAATTTGGTTAGTCTTTCTTCATAACTTAGCCCCTCCATTCCCCTTATTAGTTTCCAGCTCTAAAATGTCCTTTTTATGAAGTGGTGCCCAAAATTGTCCTCCATATTCCAAATGAGGGCGTACTAGAGATTTGTATAGTGGCAGAATGATATTTGCTTCCCTGGCTTCTATACCCTTCTTAATACATGCTAATTTATATATATATATATATATATATATATATATATATATATATATATATACATACATACATACACACATATATACATATACACACACACAATATAAAATTATGGGTCAGGATAAAGACATACTGCTCCATAGGCGCCAAATATGGTAATGCAGGATTAAGTTTAATTTTGGTATTTTTTGTGTCCCCTAATAATTTAATCTGGGGGGGGATTTCCCATTGTCTCTCTCCCCCATGCCTCTCCATTTACATCCATGTCTCCCGCTCTCCCTCCATGTGTCTCCCTTTTTCCCCTTTGCCTCTCGTTCCCATGCCTAGCCCTGTTTCTCCGTGTGTCTCCCTTCTTCCCCGTGTCTAGCCCTCTTTCTCTGTGTCTCCCCCTCTCCCTCCCAGTGTCCCCCTTTTTCCCCTTTGCCTCTAATCCCCGTGCCTAGCCCACTACTAGGGAGGACGCCAAATCATCTACACCCGCGTAACACATACACAATCGCCGCAATTTTACAACACTAACTTGCAACTAATAACATTACAAAATGCCCAAATACACAGCTAAACAAAACAGCTTCCCCTCGCGCACGCAGCCTATTTACACTGCACATTGCTGACACTTGCACCTCAGCTCCATAACAGTGCAAATGTACATTATATGCTGCAGATTGTCAGCTCTTCAACACAATGCTTCCTGCATATATTACTTCAAAATAGGTAAAGTATATTCATTTATGATTTTAATAATTAATTAACATTACAAAAATACATATAGAGAAAAAAAAACTGAACAGACAACAGAATCGCAATAAACGCCAAAGACGCTCAGCGTGCGGCTCTCAATGAGCGCCAGGGGTGCTCAGAGGAGCAAAAGTACACCAGGGGAGAGGCTCGCAATTAGCGCCAAAAGCCGATCAGCACAGACGTTACAATGAGCGCCGAAGGGGCTCTGATAACCAAAAATACACCAACCCGAGAGGCTCACAACGCTGTGCGAGCCGCGGCCCTTGCTGCGCGAGCCAGCGAGCGTTAGCAACAACCTCGCATGCTCACAACTATATATGTGACTAGTGAATTGCCCGTCAAAAAATGACGGCAATGCAATTGTAAGGTAGCTAATGCTGTTTGGTGTATAATAATGAAATATGTAATACATTACTAAATGAATATACTGTACCTATTTTGAAGCATTGTGATGAAGAGCTGGCAATCTGTGTTGATGTTGCTGCAGCATTAGTGGTGTGGAGCTGCTGTGTAAGCGTGCTGAATGTGTGCACTGTGTGGTATGAATATGCGTAGGTCGTTTGTGGTGTTTTGCGAGTTTCTTGTGGTGTTTTGCGAGTTTAGAGTGCTGTAGCCTCGTTTTCGTTTTGTTCGGCGGCCATTTTTTCTCTCGCTTAGATTTTTTTTTAGTCTCTAAACTCTTTTATTTCGAGTAAAATCGAGGTCTAAGTTGTATTTTTGAGGTCCTGGGTGCTGCCTCTTGGTGTAGGTAATGTTTTTATGTATGTGCTGTGTGTATGTATTGTGTTTTACATTTTGTAATGTTCGCGAGTTGCGTCCGAGTGTTGCGAGGCCGTAATGTGTGTGAACGTGTGTCGTATGTTGTTTGCGAGTGTCGTAATGTGTGTGTCATGCTGTTTGGGTTGCGACGTGAAGTTTGCGAGGGTCGCAGTTGCTGGCATGGAGCGCCTAGCGAGGGTCGCGACTCGCATAGCGAGCCCGCAGCGTTAGCAACAACTCGTACGCTCACAACTATATATGGGATATATATATATATATATATATATATATATATAATTTTGTATTTATGTTTTAAATATTTTGCCATAATCAGCTAAAGCTCTTCCACAGACCATATTGTAACGGGGTCACCGCTGTGGTCCTTTCATATGACTGGAATCTTTCCAAACACATTACCATACAATAAACAGGCACATTGTTCAATTACAAGTAAATATATATTTTTACCTTGAAAGCTGTTCTTTATTATGGATATCTTGTATTATTTGAAGCTGCAGCCTTTATTTCTTAACTCCTCAGCATAAACCTCCTGGCTTCATGACTGAGCACAGATGGGCTAATCAGAGGCTTCTTGTGATTAACCCATCAATGTCAGAAACACAGGCCCTTCATGTTTTGGTCTCCTTGTCTGGGGCCATTATTTAGCTCTCACAGTGGGGAGAAGGTCTAAAGAACATGATCCGTTTGATAAATGAGAATAATCTGTGTCTTTACACATATTTATTCCAACTAGTCTTTCTCGTGTTCCTTATCAGCTCCCTCTGTGACAATTAGTGGCCCCAGTAGAGTTAGAGGCGGGGTTGCTTGCAAGATTTATGCTTAAAATACCAAACTTTGAAGCTCAATTATCTAACACTTCTACTCTAACTTTCTAATAACAACAAATTGCAGTTGTAGGATCTCTCCTGTTATGTCCCCGCCAGTGCAGTGGCTTGCAACGGCCAGTAGGTGGAGTATTGGTGGTGCTCTGAGACTTTGTTAAATTTGTTCTTAGGGTGAAGGTTAGAGTTTAGGGTTGGGGTGGTAGAAGATGATGGCGCGCACTACTTTACTATGTAAAGCTTATAATCTAACAATGCCATAACTCTAAATGCTCTAACCCTAAGAACAAATTCAACAAAGTCTTGCTGTGCCACCTGATGGCACCTGCATGCCACTGCGGTGGCAGGGACATAACAGAAAAGGTCCTATCTGTATAAATATATATGTGCAATTTTCAGCACCCCGACTTTAGCGCGAATGCCAAATGCGCGCTGACAACAGAGCGCCGACAGCAGCGCGCAGCTGTAAAGTGGATGACAAATGTGCGCCGTCGAAAGACCGCAGCCTAATCCTGACCCTTACAACCCGCAGCCTAACCCTAACCCTTACACCCCTAACCCTAAAACCTGTCAACCAAACACCCCTAAGCCCACTAGAGCAATTTACATAAACCCCTGCGCGCAGGTGTCGGGCACGCTATTGACGGGCGTGCTTTTGTCTGTGCGTGTGTCGGTGCGCATTTGCCAGGCGCGCTAAAGTCGTCCTACAGCAATTTTCACTTCTCAAATATATGAGACTTTTTATATGTCCTTTTGGACCTATCCTGTTATGGTTACGGCACCAGTCCGCTGCTGCAGTGAGGCAGCCAACCGCTAGAAGTTGCAGCGCTGCCGATATGTGAGAGAAGTTCTAACCTTAGAATGGTAGCCTAACCCTTAATCTAACCCTAACCCTCACCATAACAGTTTACCTAAACCTTGACTCTATGGTATGGCACTGGAATATCGGCAGCACCATCTAGCGGTTGGTCACAGCACAGCAGCAGCGGACTGGTGGCATAACCATAACACGATAGGACACCTATTTCACTTTTAGATGAATTCCATTATATTTCACTACTTCATTTAAAGATACAGAACACATTGTTCATCTAACTTTCCCAATTCTAGCTGGCAAGGGACGAAATGGAAACAAAGGGCCAGTGTAATAATATAACTTTCTATTGATAGTGATCAATATGAACAAGTTTTAAGTCCATTGTGCTCAAAAAATTTATATTTTGGAAGAAATATCTGTATTGTGAGACTGGGGCCCCTCACAGTTTTTGCAAGCTGTTTAGCACTTGTGGTCGAGTGTACTACTACTTCCCTGCCGTTGCCTCATTACGGCATAGTCTGCCAGCAAAGCTAAATTTGGAAGAAATTACAGCCTAAAGATGAGGTCAAAAACAGCTGTTTTCTAACAAAAGATCAACTGGAAAAACTTGTTTACACTGATCTTGACCAGAGGCCCTTTAAGATTTAAAGGGCCACTGTAGCCCTATAATTAAAATATACTCTTTTGAAAAATGCACTCGAAAGTAGGAAACCCTATTATAAGTATATAAAAACCATCTCAAACGTAATACCTTTTATATGCAGTTCTGTGGAATCTGAACAATGCGAATCTGTCTTTTAAACTGCCAGTGCTTTCATTAGCAGTAATGGAGAGCTCATTCGTTCATAAGGACCAGAGAAAGTCTTAGACAAAATCAACTGAAAAAGCCCTACGTAAAAAAAAAAAATGAATATAAAACTTTAGATCGTAAATTAGTTTTTATTATTTTTGGCGTCAAAATTTATTTACCAAAATAACATATGGAAAAAATGACCACGACTTTATAATCCAGAGTTCAATTCTGAACAATCCTTTTACTTTTCTTTTTTTTTTTTTTTTTTTTTTTTACCAAGGTTATTTTGGCTGATGTTGCAGCCAATTAGTTGCGTCATTTCTGAAACCTCCACCATTTTTCCCGAGTGCTGGATCCTATCATTGACTTGCGTTCTTTGTCCCGTCTCCATGCAGAGACATTGTTTATGTCCCCGTTTCTCTCCCCTCTTACTAATCTTAATATACCAGCTGGTCTCATTCACCTGTTTGTCCTAAAACACATGAATACAGCCTACGAGACACAGTCAGACTCTTAATAAGATCCATTACAAGCTCTTTGTATAGTTGGCCGACTCTTGAGATATTTAAATGGTGAAGAGGCTACTTGAGTTTACTAATCGGACGCTCACAGATGCTTTCTTGTTTTAGATCTGTGCCAGTATGAATGCACAGAGTGACGAGACCCTCCTGAAAGCCCCCATCCCTAATTATAGTCGGCGCTCTGGGATAGACCCACCGACTAGAAGAGATTTTGTCACTTGGTTTGACCTGGTATCTAAATGGATTCAAATGGATTTTGTTCAGAGGTGGAACAGACAGGCTTTGAGACACACTTAAATAATCTTTTCTGCCTCTTTTCTTTTTTAGGGCCATTCAAAGTATTAAACACTAGAAAAAAGTTTTATATATAAATATATATAAATATATTATCTGAAATCTTGCAACTTAAGATCCATTGGTCTGCTAGGGTTCACACAAAACTATTTCATTTTGATATCCAGTAATTGAGTACAGTACCAATAAAATCAATATTTTGGAGACAATGGCAGAGCTAACACATGGGGGGCCCGATGCAAAAAGAAAATGTGGGCCCAGCCAGAAGGGCCAAGAAGGGCTGTGGCAGCCATGGCAGATTGGACTACGGAGACAGCACTGGGCCCCTCCAAGGCAGAGCCCCGGTGCCTTGCGCTACCACCAGTGACAACATGGTCACCGGTGACATCAAAGGAGTAGGTGATATACATACCCAATGTCTTGCATATTACTTTGCAACTATATTAGCACAGAGGGACTGCTAATAATAAAATGGCTGCACACATACTGAAAAATAGAAAGGCTAAACCATGATACATTTGTTTTCCTTTGTTTAATTAATATGCTAATTAAATACATGGTGCTTTAAGCTATGTACAGCAGCAGCAGAATAATGTGTTCTTCTGATAGACTGAGAGCCAGGGGTGTAGGAACTGGTGGCGATGGGGGGCAGTTCCCCACTTATTGTTTAGAAGGGGAGTCAAAATCCTCACATTGTGTGGCAAACAGCATTGCCAGCCTTAAAATTTTATTCCCGTAATTTTTGACTGGCAAGTAACTAGCCAATGTAATAATAATCTAAAGAAACTATTGTGCTTTATCTTTAATTCAAACAAATGGAACATAAAAACATACTCACACAAAAAGCCATTCTTAAGTACGGGTCATCTGTAATCCAGGTACCTAGTGTGCATACTGGGAAAACTGGGTGGGGACATGCAAATGAACCCAAATTGTTTTCACTCTTAAATCCCAAAAATACATTATACATGGCTTCTTTTAGGGATATGCTTGCTGTGTTACACAGTTGTAAGCATAGCAGAGGATGGATTATGTGCAAGACAGGAGACCATCAGTGGGATTTATTGGATCTTCTTGCAGTCCAAGGGACTCTATGCAACAACAACACCACAATTCAAAGGCATCAAATCTACTGCGCTCAGACTTCTTTATGGTCCAACTCTCACATCCGTTTGTTACTACTATATATATATATATATATATATATATATATATATATATGTGTGTGTGTGTGTATATGAAGTAGGGTCACCAAGGATAGGCAGGTCAAAGCAGAGAGGTCAGACAAATCTGAGAAGGAAGTGGCAACCCCGTCCAATATTTTTGCCATGAAAACCTCATGGACTTGCAAAACCAGACACAAAATGTGCCTGGTGTGCTGCGGCCCATGGGGTCAAGGATTGTCTAGCACGATTGAACAACTAGACACGTGTGTGTGTGTGTGTATATATATATATATATATATATACACACACACATGTATATAGAGATAGAGAGAAAGAGGGGGAGAGGAAGAGAGGGAGAGACAGAGTGAGAGATTAAGAGAGAGGTTGTTGGCAGTTGATCGTTCTGACTCCTCAGCTATATATCTTACTTTTGCCATAGATATAGTGAATAGCTGAACAGAAGAGATCTCTTTAAAGGGTACACCTGAAATTCCTGATTGCCCACAAGAGAATCATTCTAAAACTTAACTTGTAATACAAAATATATTTCAAATATAAATTGCTAAAATAAAAAATATATTTGGCATAAATCATCTAATAAATAACGATCGCACTCATTGCCTCCCTTTACATCAGTTGCCCTCGTACCCTTTGTCTGTTTGCACATTTACCGTAGCACAGTAGTGCTATTGCTCCTCATGTAGTGCTATTATTCGTGTCATTCAGTCACTGTTTGGATTTTCATCTTTTTAAAACTCTAAGCTTTGTTTTTTACTGCCTAAAACCAAATAGTGGGTCTGACCTCTGCTGCTCACCAATGCACAGACTCTTCAATGCTGTATTTGCTGTGCTGTGTCTCGTACTAACCAATCAGTCACCATCTCTCAAAAATATGCTGCTGAAATGTGGTCCATGATAGGCTAGGACACAACCTTTCAGAGTCTGTGTCTGGATATGCTGCAGTGGGCATACAGGGACTATTTGTTTGATATTAGACAATAGAAACAAAGCCTATAAGCACGTGTTACTAAAATAAAGTGAATAAAAGTAAATAGGTGCAAAGGTTTATAATATACCTAGTAAAATCCAGGCTCCTTCCATATCCCTTTAAAGTGTGGAGAGAGTTTTGCTAATGCAGTTAATTTAATTAATCTAAGAGAACAGTCAAAAAGAGCACAGAGCCAAGGATTCGTTTCTGATCTGATTAGTGCATCTCCAAGGACACTGGACATTTATTTTCTTGTTTACCCGGCCTGCTTTGTAAACAGCCATTAATCAAACAACTGATTCTAATCTCTCTAACAGCTGAGTTTATGTTCCCTGCGCCATGAAAACCTGAGACTAGCGCTACAGTAAACAGCTCAACGGTTTCGCTAAAGCAACATGAGGTCACATATTTAGATTATGCTTATTGGAAGAGCTGGAATTCGAATGGGAAAAAAAAAATATGAAAAGGCCCAAAAATGTCTAGCATGCATTAAAATACAACGTTCCTTTAATATGAGAAATAATTGATCTATTGCATAGAAAATATACATTAAATGTGGATAGTGTGGGATTGTTATTTCCTACTTTGTCCTAATAAGCTACAGGAAACTGTGGGACAGTGATCCTTAAGGATGTCTTAAATGAGATAAGAAAACACAATTAAACAGGATCTCCATGAGCTCTTGTTTACACTTCCTCTTAACTCACTAGTAAGGTAAAGGAAGATCAAACCGAATTATTTTTATCTGTATTAATTTTCTTAATATAATTTACTTTTCATAGAAAAAACAACAACTTGTTATTACCTAAAGCATGCCGTTTTTTGCGTGAGAGAAAGATTTGGTCTATAGTGATCCTTTTAGCATTAAAAAAAGTAAATCAGAAACTGATGATCTTTTACTGCAAATGCGTACATAGTCAAGTCACAATATTATGACCACCAGTTAATATCCAGAATAACCATTTTGTGCAGCATGGACAGCAGCTAGACGGCGTGGTAGTGAGTCATTATGATCCTGGACGGTTGGCGAGGGTATCTGAAGCCGTGCACACTGCAGTGCATCCGACAGCTGCTGAAGAGTGAGTGGTGGAGGATCCATACGGCGCACATGGAGATCCAGGTGGTCCCACAGGTGCTCGATGGGGTTCAAGTCCAAGGAATTTGGTCAATTTTGGCTGTATGAGTTGCATTGTCCTGCCGGAAGATCCCATCCGCTACAGGGAAGACAGTCATTTGGAATACAAGGTACACATTTCGGGATTACTTCAAAAAAGGACACCGTAGAGCTGGATAATTGCAAGCTATGTAGAAAGACTAACTAAATTTAACTTATTTTCTCTAGAAATAAAGGTGCCTAACAGGGAGTATGATTACCTTATAGAAATATATCCAGGATCAATGTAAGGCTTTGTGAGGGGATTTTTTTGTTCCAAGAGGTTTTTAACAGACAAGAAGATGTTCCTTGAGGTTAGAAGAAAAAAGTTTCCACCATAAAGAACCAAAAGGGTTCTTCATAGTACACGTAGTTGGATTGTGGAACGCTTTACCAGGAGAGGTTTTGATCGCAGATCCAGTAGATAATTTTACAAATGTGTTGAATTTTGTTAATAAAAAAGTGTATATCGGGTCAGGTACATTTTTAGGTTTTATACTAACTTAAGTTTGTGTAAATGTGTCTGCCCCTCAACAATTACTCCTTTCCTCTTGCTATATCCAATCATATGTATTCGTAAGCACCTATAGGAAAATCATATAAAATAAATGTCTATGTAAGTGTAAAGTAAGTCAGAAATGTCAGGTACACTTACAGACAGAATATTTACTATCAGGACCTAGCAAGAAGTGATAGGAATATACCATTCATTTCTGTTTAGTTTCACCTCATTAGACTCTTCCCTAGTGCGCAGGCGTTCACACGCTCTCTGAAAACCCACATTTTCAAAGTAGAGTACAAACAAGACAATCTATTCTGGTTCTTTCACACCTGTCAGTACCTATAACAACGATCCACAAAGCAGCCCCCTCACTCGTGTCTCTACCACCTTTGTTATCCCCAGCTCTTGGAGGTAAAATGCCATCACAAGAAGCACCTTTGCATTATACCTACTGGCTGGCTACTAACATATTCGGCAGTAAAGGAGTTAAACTAAGGGGTGACATTAAATTTGGAAATTAAATCCAAAGTAAAAATTTAATTATCTGTTATTTGCCATGATAGAGTGGTATCCAAACGTTTTCTTATAAAGACTACTTAAATTGCTGAGGATCTTGGCAGACCCCTAATGTAGTATAGTCTCTATATTTATAAACAAGAAAAGTCTGTTTCTAGACAATTCTGTTTCTTCTATACACAATATTTTTTAAAGAAGAGTTTCATACATTTTTGTAAACCAAAGAGTCCCATGGACCAACTCTCTCCCTCTCAATCCAATCTTCTTCCATACGCCATCTAAACTTTAAGTAACCTCTAAACTCTTGGGAACAAAACACAGAGTACTTCTCCCCCCTCTCCACTTCCTCCCTTCCCCTCCCTACTACACCACTTCCAGAAGCCATCTTAACTTTACCTGCCACTCTCTACCCTCTTCCTTATCCGATCCCCCACACTAATCCTCTTCCAGAACCCTCTTAACTTTAACTAAACCATCCCTCACTTTCTGCTCACTCATTTTACCATCCCACACTAATTATTTTATAGAAGTTACCATAACTTTACCTGACCCTCTCACCCTTCCCTTCCCTTCCTTCTCCCTCCCCACCTCCCACTCCCTGGCCTGCTTCTCTCTCACCACACTTCCTGCCCTCCCATATCTCCATCTTTGCCCCTTACACCTAAAATAAAGGCCACAAACCACTGCTAATGCAGCCAACACAGTTTAGCAACTGATGCCATATTTCTGTAATAATCCATGGCACGGACCTCTATCTGACCTGTTACCACTTCTCTAATTGAGCTAAAACACTAAATTCGCCAACAGGATCTGAAGACCTAATCAAGGTTATTTCCTATCTCCCTGGACCCCCCTCCCCCCAACAAGAAAATGTACCTATTATATTTTTTTGGTACTAGCACTAAATGGATGGTCCAATATGTCAGTTAAAATAAAATACACATAGTCTTCTATCTAACCTCTAATAGGAATGCCCCTTTAGAGCAAAGATTAAAGTACCCGGTTCTAGGGGTGAGCCAGTCTTAACTGGCCTGAGGGCTAGACAAAGCCTGTTGTTAACTACAATAATACAGCAAATAGGGTATCAGTGTCAACCACTTAACCCCACTCGAAGTTGCGGCTAACCACAATAGAGCATCAAAGGCTTTGGGGATTGACTCCCCTCACTTAAATAAGTTCCCACAGTTATTAAGACTGGGACTCCATAGTGGCATTCATAGGAACATTCCTGTTTTATGCAATATTACCTTGTGTGATCGCATTGTATTTTTAGATTATGTTCTTGCGTTATTCTTATATGGGAGGATATGGTAGGTGGGTCATCTAGGTAGATGTGGTCATGTGACCTCCAGTAACCCAACCACCTTTACCAGTTTAAGTAACACTCAACCCCCACATTCTGTCCTATGTACTTCTTCTAGCTCAGAGGGAAGCCTGGATAGGTGTCCTCATCAACACATAAGCAACACCAGGAAAGGGAGGGATTTCATTATCCCCAGAATCTCTGGTATATCTGCCAAGTGGGGGATCCTTCCTACGTGCCCACAATCTGCACATAGAAATGGACTGGACTGATTTAAGCTAGAACCCACCAGCAGGCTTGTGATTGTAAGGGGAAGGCTACCAGATATGTGGTGGGATGGCCCCCATATGCAATGATTAACCATATGTATTGTACAGAGGGATATAAGAAAACAGACACAATAAAGTGTGAAGACAATGCATAGTGTGTTCTGTATTGCTTTGCTAAGGCAACTTGGTTGCCAATAGCTCCACGTATAAGGCCCATATAGTAGTCAATGGGAAGTCTTCAACTGTTACAGAGCTCAAGCCTAACTGGTGGGATTCCTGACAAGCCGGTGCATTTGGCTGAGCTCTGTGACAATCCATCACTGGGAACCTGGGTTCCCTGTTACTGAATGTTGCTACAGCAGCAGTAGAGATAGTTACACTCATGGACGGATTACCCATTAGGCCAACTAGGCAGCCGCCCTGGGGTGCTTCTCTATGAGGGGCGCCACTTAAAAAAACAAAACAAGAATAGTCCCTGGCTTAAAAAAACAAAATACTGCAGTTCATAGACTGGCTGCTAGGGAATAATCACGTAGAACAAGAGAGTCACAACAGGAAAAGGAACTTACATGCACAGAAAAGACAAAAATGGGTCAGTGCAAACCTTGCATACTCACTTGCAGGGGCTCCTCCACTTCACTGCCTAGGGGCTCCAAAAATGTAGATCTGGCCCTGGTTACACTAATACACTCCTGCAGAGCTTAAAAACACTGCCTTCATGCACCGCTGTACTGAGGCAGCTACATATGAATTCAATATCGTGGTGTAAGTTCAAGATGTAGGTAATCAAGATAAATGTTAAGACAATGAGGGGGGCTTATGGAATATGTATTGGTAACATTGATTTCTTTTTTGTTGTTTAACCTTGTAGTTTCAAAATATATGTGGCATTGTTTATTATGCATTTATGCTTTTTGTGGTAGATTGTGCAAACTGACAAAAAATACCTTTGTTTCAGTCAATGATTGTTATTGTGAAACATTTGTGTATAATCCAAAATGTTAGTGGTTTGGAAAGATGAATTGAGATAAATCCTTATGGCAAATGGAGCCAAACATTTTTCAATGGAAAATTATTTCTGGCATTCCACGTAGTTTTCCATTGCTGTGAACACAGAGATTCCAAATATTCAGCCATAGTTTACCATTTTTTTTCCTTTTATAAAAAAAAACATTGATTTGAAGTTTGGAAAATACACTTTTATTCATGTGCAAAGGCAGCGTTGCAGCTCCAGGATTGCTGTACGCCTTGCCGAGTTGTAAAGTCCGCCTCACACACCTTCAGCAGGATATAATTCCTCTTGGCGGACTATATTTATATATATATATATATATATATATATATATATATATATATATATATATATATATATATATATATATATGTATATATATATATATATATATATATATATATGTATATATATATATATATATATATATATATATATATATATATATATATATATATATATATATATATATGTGTAGATACAACAAAAAAACAAAAAATAATTTATTTATCTCAATATCAATTATAATCTAAATTTTAGTTTCCTTAAAAAAATGTTTTCCATCTTATTCAGTATTAGGGATTTAGGCTAAACACTATGATATAAAGGGTTAAATTCTATTAAGGAATCCACCATGTATCTATTTATGGGACCCTATATGTACACCCTAATATTATTATTTATTGCTTTCCTCATCCAGTGGGAAAGCAAATCATAGGAAAGCACAATTTTATCTAAAAAGCAACGAAGTGATTTAAAAATTAATAGTGTATAAAGTGGAGTTCCTGGACAAATACCATCCCCATATAGAAAAAAGGAGGACTATGGAACAAATGGGTAAAAAGGGTGATAATGGAATACTTAATACCATATATATAATATAGGACTTTATATAGTGATGAACAATGCCTCCCCACAAAGGCCTGTGTTCATAATTTAATTTGTCCTATTTGAAAAAGAGGTATTATAGTACATAACCACATATCAGTTATAATTCACAATGTGGATACAAATCTATATACATCACCACTTGTAAAGAACCCCGATTTCCAGTGTTCCAAAAAATACAGTTTGCATCACCAGGGAGGCTTGGTCCTCTTGCTGAAGACAAAACTGAAGGGAAAATGCCCCAAGAACAAGCAGGAACTAAAGACAGTTGCAATAGAGGTCTGGCAGAGCATCACCAGGGATGAAACCCAGCGTCTGGTGATGTCTATGCGTTCCAGACTTCAGGCTGTAATTGACTGCAAAGGATTTGCAACCAAGTATTAAAAAGTGAAAGTTTGATTTATGCCTGTTAATCTGTCCCATTACTTTTGGTCCCTTAAAAAGTGGGAGGCACATATACAAACTGTTGTAATTCCTACAATGTTCACCTGATTTGGATGTAAATACCCTCAAATTAAAGCTGAAAGTCTGCAGTTAAAGTACATCTTGTTCGTTTCATTTCAAATCCATTGTGGTGGTGTATAGAGCCAAAAATATTAGAATTATGTTGATGTCCCAATATTTATGGACCTGACTGTATATATATATATATATATATATATATATATATATATATATATACTCAACAGCAACTCACCCACTTACATCTCTGCTCTCATCTCCAAAGCTGTGCAAGGTAATTAAATCAGTTAATGATGCACTTTCCCTCCAAAGGAATTTGCATAAATTAGAGAAATGGGTGACTAAATGGCAGATGAGATTTAATACAAATAAATGTAAAGTTATAGTTATCTGGGAAGGAAAAATAGCCATGCAATTTATACTTAATGGAGCAAATCGAAGGGTATCAAATATTGAAAGGGATTTGGGAGCTTGTGGATAACCACCTAGGTAACAGTGCTCAATGCCAAGCAGCAGCTGCAAAGGCAAATAAAATATTAGCATGTATGGGTATAGGGTAAGAAGGGTATAGAAGCCAGGGAGGCAAATATAATTCTGCCACTATACAAATCCCTAGTACACCATCATTTGGAATATGGAGGACAATTTTGGGCAACAATTAATGAAAAAACATTTTAGAGCTGGAAAAGTAGAGAGAAGGACAACAAAACTAATAAGGGGAATGGAGGGGCTAAGTTATGAAGAAAGACTAACCAAATTAAACTTATTTTTCCTAAAAAGAAAATCGCCTAAGAGGGGATATGATTACCTTATTTAAATACATCCAGGGTCAATTTAAGGCTATGTCAAGTAAACTTTTTGTGCCAAGAGGTTTTCAACTGACAAGAGGACATCCCTTGAGGTTAGAGAAAAAAAGATTTCACCTTAAAGATAGAAAAGGGTTCTTCACAGTTAGGGTGGTTAAACTGTGGAATTCTCTACCAAAGGAGGCGGTGACAGCGGATTCAATAGATAACTTTAAAAAGGGTTATTTTTGAATAAAGAGGGCATTCAAAGTTATCCTAGAGAACTAGCGAAGCAATATTGATCCAGGAAGAAATTTGATGTCCAGTATCTGGGGTCAGGAAGGAATTTTGCTCCCCCCCCCCCCCCCTTTAAGAGACAATTGGCAAAGTTTCAATGTTTTGCGTCAGTGCTTTGGGGCAAGCGCTATGGATTCTCCATCCTTTGCAATGTGTTAATATCGAATTTGTCTTTGCCTGGAAATTAACTTATGTATAGGGCTACGGAATATGTTGGGGCATTACAAATAAACAATAAAAATAATATATATATATATATATATATATATATATATATTTATATATATACTGTGAACATTTAACGTGTCTGTGTACGTTTTTAAGATTCACATTTAAAACCTCTTCCGGCAATGTCTAGAGTTAAATATGCACTTGGGCAAACAATCTGAATATCTGCCCATACAGGACATATTTTCTCATTAGAACGAATAATGCACAAAGACAATTACAGAGCGTTGGCATAAATTCCAATGCAAACCACACATTGAGCAAGAGACCTGTCCTTATACGTGTTGTGAAGTATTTAGGATTTTGTTAATTAAATTTAGCCTCAAACTGGGATAATGTCCCCTGAGGCTGTGGATCTTTTCTCATTCCTCCTTGTATGTTCCTCCAACAATAGTACATAGAATCTGAATCTAATTGCCTTAATTGAAATTGATTTATATCAATGTACCTTGTGGAACATTTATTTGGAAAGGAATTGTACGTCCAAATCACTGCCAAGTAAAAAATAAAAAGTTGGGGGCTTAAAGGACTAGGCTGTCCAGTTTTATAATGCATTTAGAAAAAGCATCCTTTATATATATATCATTTATTAGTTTTTTTGCTTCATGAAATGATTTTGCCCATCGGAGATAGTCAGTAGCGAATTGTTAGAAATAATAAAACAGTGGTCCTAAGTTGCAGGTCCTGGCATTATTACTATATATCCATTATTATTATTTTCTCCTATATATCCTGGCATTACCCTGTGATACAGGACAGCAAGCAGGGGGTTAAACACTAAACCTCCACTGCCTCCCAGCCATTAGTCCTGCTCCAGATGATTGTTACCCTGCAAGTCTCAGCCATGAGGTTGGCTTACACATTAACATCTCCATAATGGGTACCTAATATCCACATGCCTTGCTTGTCATTCAGCCAAAAAGGACTCTCCATCCATCATCCACTCAATGCCGCTGCTCCTTGTGTCTAATAGCTGACTGCAACATGATCTTGTTGTTATTTAAAAAAGTTATTTCTTCAGGCGTCTTTGTAACTAAGTCTTAGGAAGTGTTCATGTGGTTTGCGAGTGGGTGGAAACTCCCCCTCCCTGTCACCAATTTATAGGTAAATATTTCCTGTCCCCCTGACTCATCTATGAGGGGATTTATGGAAACCGCTCAGTAACTTAGACTCCTGCTCCAGTGACTGGTGTGGACAGATGTAGAATTATATCAACCATTCTCCAAGCTGGTGTGAGGCCAACTCAGTGACAATCATTTTGAATGCAGAAAAAGTTGTATTTGTTTTTTTGTTTTTGTTTAGAGGCTATAAATATAGTATTTTAACTTGCTTTAGACATTCAGATGTGAACACAGATGTACTATTTATTTACTGTACTACTGTAAGGTGGAGGCTTCTATCCCTCTTTTGCCCACCATATATTGTTGTGGTGAAGTACCTACTCAAAATATCCAATACATTAGCTAAGGAACCGGCCCCACGCTGATGAGAGGCAGTAACCTTGAAATGGCTGTACATGGTGGGATTCCTAGCTTGTGTATAATCCAACCCTAGCTTTGCTCAAAGCTGTTTTATACAGCGGGCATAAGCTTAAGGGAAGGCTATGGATTGCAAGAGCAAAGCGTTTGTGGGCAAATTTACATGTCCCAGCTCAGCTTCCCAGAATGCAGTGTAATAACTGTATACTCAGAATTCTGGGCTGGAAGCAGCTTTTTAAATTTGTTTTAGACATTCAAATGTGACACAGATGTACTATATATATATATATATATATATATATATATATATATATTTATATATATACATATATTCATTCTAGTGAATCCCTCAATGTTCTTAAAAAAACATTACAAATTTGCATTGCTACAATGAATCAGGATTGCATTTACCACAATGTTTTGTCATTTTTTGATTTAATAAAATACCAGGTAAAACGTGTGCAAGGTATGAAAAGCAGGCTTATCTTAATGTAAAAAATACAAACCTCTGTCTGTCTGTCTGGCTATCTATCTGACAATCTATCTATCTATCTACAGTGGATATAAAAAGTCTACACACTCCTGTTAAAATGTCAGGTTTCTGTGCTATAAAAAAATGAGACACAGATAAATCATTTCTGAACTTTTTCCACCTTTAATGTGACCTATAAACTGTACAACTCAATTGAAAAACAAACTGAAATCTTTTAGGTGGAGGGAAGAAAAAAAAAAGAAAAATAATGTGGTTGCATAAGTCTGCACACCCTCTTATATCTGGGGATGTAGCTGTGTTCAGAATTAAGCAATCACATTCCAAATGGTGTTAAATAGGAGTCAGCATACACCTGCCATCGTTTAAAGTGCCTCTGATTAACCCCAAATAAAGTTCAGCTGCTCTAGTTGGTCTTTCCTGAAATATTCTTAGTTTCAAGCCACAACAAAAGCCATGGTCCACAGAGAGCTTCCAAAGCATCAGAGGGATCTCATTGTTAAAAGGTAGCAGTCAGGAGAAGGGTACAAAAGAATTTCCAAAGCATTAGATATACCATGGAACACAGTGAAAACAGTCACCATCAAGTGGAGAAAATATGGCATAACATTGACATTACCAAGAACTGGAGCTCCGTCCAAATTGATGAAAAGACGAGAAGAAAACTGGTCTGCGAGGCTACCAAGAGGCCTACAGCAACATTAAAGGAGCTGCAGGAATATCTGGCAAGTACTGGCTGTGTGGTACATGTGACAACAATCTCCCGTATTCTTCATATGTCTGGGCTATGGGGTAGAGTGGCAAGACGAAAGCCTTTTCTTATGAAGAAAAACATCCAATCCAGGCTACATTTTGCAAAAACACATCTGATGTCTCCCAAAAGCATGTGGGAAAAGGTGTTATGGTCTGATGAAACCAAGGTTGAACTTTTTGGCCATAATTCCTAAAGATATGTTTGGTGCAAAAACAACACTACACATCACCAAAAGAACACCCATACCCACAGTGAAGCATGGTGGTGGCAGCATCATGCTTTGGGGCTGTTTTTCTTCAGCTGGAACTGGGGCCTTAGTTAAGATAGAGGGAATTATGAACAGTTCCAAATACCAGTCAATATTGGCACAAAACCTTCAGGCTTCTGCTAGAAAGCTGAACATGAAGAGGAACTTCATCTTTTAGCATGACCTCGACCCAAAGCATACATCCAAATCAACAAAGGAATGGCTTCACCAGAAGAAGATTAAAGTATTGGAATGGCCCAACCAGAGCCCAGACCTGAATCCGATTGAAAATCTGTGGGGTGATCTGAAGAGGGCTGTGCACAGGAGATGCCCTCGCAATCTGACAGATTTGGAGTGTTTTTGCAAAGAAGAGTGGGCAAATCTTGCCAAGTCAAAATGTGCCATGCTGATAGACTCATACCCAAAAAGACTGAGTGCTGTAATAAAATCAAAAGGTGCTTCAACAAAGTATCAGTTTAAGGGTGTGCATAATTATGCAACCATATTATTTTATTTTTATATTTTTTCTTCCCTCTACCTAAAATATTTCAGTTTGTTTTTCAATTGAGTTGTACAGTTTATAGGTCACATTAAAGGTGGAAAAAGTTCTGAAATGATTTATCTTTGTTTGTTTGTTTTTACAGCACAGAAACCTGACATTTTAACAGGAGTGTGTAGACTTTTTATATCCACTCTATCTATCTATCTATCTATCTGACAATCTATCTATCTATCTATCTGACAATCTATCTGACAATCTATCTATCTATCTATCTATCTATCTATCTATCTATCTGACAATCTATCTATCTATCTATCTATCTATCTATCTATCTATCTATCTGACAATCTATCTATCTATCTGACTATCTATCTATCTATCTGACAATCTATCTATCTATCTGACTATATATCTATCTATCTGACAATCTATCTATCTATCTATCTATCTATCTGACTATCTATCTATCTATCTATCTATCTATCTATCTATCTATCATCTATCTGACTATCTATCTATCTATCTATCTATCTATCTATCTATCTATCTATCTATCTATCTATCTGACAATCTATCTATCTGACAATCTATCTATCTATCTATCTATCTGACTATCTATCTATCTATCTATCTATCTATCTATCTATCTATCTATCTATCTGACAATCTATCTATCTGACAATCTATCTATCTGACAATCTATCTATCTGACAATCTATCTATCTATCTATCTGACAATCTATCTATCTATCTGACAATCTATCTATCTATCTGACAATCAATCTATCTATCTGACAATCTATCTATCTATCTGACAATCAATCTATCTATCTATCTATCTATCTATCTATCTATCTGACTATCTATCTATCTATCTATCTGACTATCTATCTATCTATCTGACTATCTATCTATCTATCTGACTATCTATCTATCTATCTATCTATCTATCTATCTATCTATCTATCTATCTATCTATATCTTTCTATCTGACTATCTATCTATCTGACAATCTATCTATCTAACAATCTATCTATCTAACAATCTATCTATCTATCTATCTATCTATCTATCTGACAATCTGACAATCTATCTATCTATCTATCTGACTATTTATCTATCTATCTCTCTATCTATCTCTCTCTATCTATCTCTCGATCTGTCGATCTATCTATCTGACTATCTATCTATCTATCTATCTATCTATCTATCTATCTATCTATCTATCTATCTATCTATCTATCTATCTATCTATCTGACAATCTGACAATCTGTCTATCTAACAATCTGTCTATCTAACAATCTATCTATCTAACAATCTATCTAACAATCTATCTAACAATCTATCTATCTTTCTATATATATCTTTCTATCTGACTATCTATCTATCTGACAATCTATCTATCTGACAATCTATCTATCTGACAATCTATCTATCTATCTATCTATCTATCTATCTATCTATCTATCTATCTATCTGACAATCTATCTATCTATCTATCTGACTATTTATCTATCTATCTGACTATCTATCTATCTATCTATCTATCTATCTATCTATCTATCATCTGACTATCTATCTATCTGACAATCTATCTGACTATCTGACAATCTATCTATCTATCTGACTATCTATCTATCTATCTGACTATCTATCTATCTATCTGACTATCTATCTATCTATCTATCTGACTATCTATCTATCTATCTGACTATCTATCTATATCTTTCTATCTGACTATCTATCTATCTATCTAGCTATCTGACAATCTATCTATCTATCTATCTATTTATCTATCTGACAATCTGACAATCTATCTATCTATCTATCTATCTGACTATTTATCTATCTATCTCTCTCTATCTATCTCTCTCTATCTATCTCTCGATCTATCTATCTATCTATCTATCTATCTATCTATCTATCTATCTATCTGACAATCTGTCTATCTAACAATCTATCTATCTATCTATCTATCTATCTATCTATCTATCTATCTGACAATCTATCTATCTATCTGACTATCTATCTATCTATCTGACAATCTATCTATCTATCTGACTATCTATCTATCTATCTGACAATCTATCTATCTATCTGACTATATATCTATCTATCTGACAATCTATCTATCTATCTATCTATCTGACTATCTATCTATCATCTATCTGACTATCTATCTATCTATCTATCTATCTATCTATCTATCTATCTATCTATCTATCTATCTGACAATCTATCTATCTATCTATCTATCTGACTATCTATCTATCTATCTATCTATCTATCTATCTATCTGACAATCTATCTATCTGACAATCTATCTATCTGACAATCTATCTATCTGACAATCTATCTATCTATCTATCTGACAATCTATCTATCTATCTGACAATCTATCTATCTATCTGACAATCAATCTATCTATCTGACAATCTATCTATCTATCTGACAATCAATCTATCTATCTATCTATCTATCTATCTATCTGACTATCTATCTATCTATCTATCTGACTATCTATCTATCTATCTGACTATCTATCTATCTATCTGACTATCTATCTATCTATCTATCTATCTATCTATCTATCTATCTATCTATATCTTTCTATCTGACTATCTATCTATCTGACAATCTATCTATCTAACAATCTATCTATCTAACAATCTATCTATCTATCTATCTATCTATCTATCTATCTATCTATCTATCTATCTATCTGACAATCTGACAATCTATCTATCTATCTATCTGACTATTTATCTATCTATCTCTCTATCTATCTCTCTCTATCTATCTCTCGATCTGTCGATCTATCTATCTGACTATCTATCTATCTATCTATCTATCTATCTATCTATCTATCTATCTATCTGACAATCTGTCTATCTAACAATCTGTCTATCTAACAATCTATCTATCTAACAATCTATCTAACAATCTATCTAACAATCTATCTATCTTTCTATATATATCTTTCTATCTGACTATCTATCTATCTGACAATCTATCTATCTGACAATCTATCTATCTGACAATCTATCTATCTATCTATCTATCTATCTATCTATCTATCTATCTATCTATCTATCTATCTATCTATCTGACAATCTATCTATCTATCTATCTGACTATTTATCTATCTATCTGACTATCTATCTATCTATCTATCTATCTATCTATCTATCTATCTATCTATCTATCATCTGACTATCTATCTATCTGACAATCTATCTGACTATCTGACAATCTATCTATCTATCTGACTATCTATCTATCTATCTGACTATCTATCTATCTATCTGACTATCTATCTATCTATCTATCTGACTATCTATCTATCTATCTGACTATCTATCTATCTATATCTTTCTATCTGACTATCTATCTATCTATCTATCTATCTGACAATCTATCTATCTATCTATCTATTTATCTATCTGACAATCTGACAATCTATCTATCTATCTATCTATCTGACTATTTATCTATCTATCTCTCTCTATCTATCTCTCTCTATCTATCTCTCGATCTATCTATCTATCTATCTATCTATCTATCTATCTATCTATCTATCTGACAATCTGTCTATCTAACAATCTATCTATCTATCTATCTATCTATCTATCTATCTATCTATCTATCTATCTGACAATCTATCTATCTATCTGACTATCTATCTATCTATCTGACAATCTATCTATCTATCTGACTATCTATCTATCTATCTATCTGACAATCTATCTATCTATCTGACTATATATCTATCTATCTGACAATCTATCTATCTATCTATCTATCTGACTATCTATCTATCATCTATCTGACTATCTATCTATCTATCTATCTATCTATCTATCTATCTATCTATCTATCTATCTATCTATCTATCTATCTGACAATCTATCTATCTATCTATCTATCTGACTATCTATCTATCTATCTATCTATCTATCTATCTATCTGACAATCTATCTATCTGACAATCTATCTATCTGACAATCTATCTATCTGACAATCTATCTATCTATCTATCTGACAATCTATCTATCTATCTGACAATCTATCTATCTATCTGACAATCAATCTATCTATCTGACAATCTATCTATCTATCTGACAATCAATCTATCTATCTATCTATCTATCTATCTATCTGACTATCTATCTATCTATCTATCTGACTATCTATCTATCTATCTGACTATCTATCTATCTATCTGACTATCTATCTATCTATCTATCTATCTATCTATCTATATCTTTCTATCTGACTATCTATCTATCTGACAATCTATCTATCTAACAATCTATCTATCTAACAATCTATCTATCTATCTATCTATCTATCTATCTATCTGACTATCTATCTATCTATCTGACTATCTATCTATCTATCTGACTATCTATCTATCTATCTATCTATATCTTTCTATCTGACTATCTATCTATCTGACAATCTATCTATCTAACAATCTATCTATCTATCTATCTATCTATCTATCTATCTATCTATCTATCTGACAATCTGACAATCTATCTATCTATCTGACTATTTATCTATCTATCTCTCTATCTATCTCTCTCTATCTCTCGATCTGTCGATCTATCTATCTGACTATCTATCTATCTATCTATCTATCTATCTATCTATCTATCTATCTATCTATCTATCTATCTATCTATCTATCTGACAATCTGTCTATCTAACAATCTGTCTATCTAACAATCTATCTATCTAACAATCTATCTAACAATCTATCTAACAATCTATCTATCTTTCTATATATATCTTTCTATCTGACTATCTATCTATCTGACAATCTATCTATCTGACAATCTATCTATCTGACAATCTATCTATCTATCTATCTATCTATCTATCTATCTATCTATCTATCTATCTATCTATCTGACAATCTATCTATCTATCTATCTGACTATTTATCTATCTATCTGACTATCTATCTATCTATCTATCTATCTATCATCTGACTATCTATCTATCTGACAATCTATCTGACTATCTGACAATCTATCTATCTATCTGACTATCTATCTATCTATCTGACTATCTATCTATCTATCTGACTATCTATCTATCTATCTATCTGACTATCTATCTATCTATCTGACTATCTATCTATCTATATCTTTCTATCTGACTATCTATCTATCTATCTAGCTATCTGACAATCTATCTATCTATCTATCTATTTATCTATTTGACAATCTGACAATCTATCTATCTATCTATCTATCTGACTATTTATCTATCTATCTCTCTCTATCTATCTCTCTCTATCTATCTCTCGATCTATCTATCTATCTATCTATCTGACAATCTGTCTATCTAACAATCTATCTATCTAACAATCTATCTATCTATCTATCTATCTAACAATCTATCTATCTTTCTATCTATATCTTTCTATCTGACTATCTATCTATCTGACAATCTATCTATCTATCTATCTATCTATCTATCTATCTATCTATCTATCTATCTATCTGACTATTTATCTATCTATCTGACAATCTGACAATCTATCTATCTATATATCTATCTGACTATCTATCTATCTATCTATCTGACTATCTATCTATCTATCTATCTATCTATCTATCTATCTATCTCTCTATCTCTCTATCTATCTCTCTATCTGTCGATCTATCTATCTATCTATCTGACTATCTATCTGTCTATCTAACAATCTATCTATCTATCTATCTATCTATCTATCTAACAATCTATCTAACAATCTATCTATCTTTCTATCTATATCTTTCTATCTGAATATCTATCTATCTATCTAACAATCTATCTATCTATCTATCTAACAATCTATCTATCTATCTATCTATCTATCTATCTATCTATCTATCTATCTATCTATCTATCTATCTATCTATCTAACAATCTATCTGACTATCTATCTATCTATCTATCTATCTATCTATCTATCTATCTATCTATCTATCTATCTTGGGGTTACACCGTGGAGAGTAACCATCACATTATTTCATGTTGTATTCTTCACCAGTTGCCTTTAGATTGTAAATTTGAGAGTTTGCAGTTTTTTGAAAGGTGCTTTGGAAACGAGAACTATATACATTTCACGGGCCCTCATCCTATAGCAATGTGTTAATATTGTTTTTGCCTTGTACTCTGCACAGCTCTATGGAATATGGTGTATTTGTGGTATGCCCTAAAAACGTCTGCGGGAGCTTTTTTCCCTACATTACACATTTATGTTAGTCTTTTCACTCACAATATTACGGCACTCAGCCCACATATGTAAATCCTGCCTTGTCCGGTAGAGATTACAGTGTAGGAAGTTTGTATTCACTCCGAATATTATACCAAACCAGGCATTACAGATGAGACACGGCTCTATGAGCCAATAGGAAATGAGAACGTCATGATTATTACAATGAGCGAGAACAAATGCTGTAAGTACATCAAGGAACTATTATATTTATATATGTATAAATATTTAGTTTTTATTTATTCATATTTATTTCAATTAGATATATGTGACTATTATATTTATAAATGTAATATATGTAATAAGGTTTATTTTGTGTCTATATATTATATATAAATAGATAATGCAAAGAGCATTTGTTCCTAATCAATATTTTTTGGCTCTGGCTTGCCGCAGTCACTTGTAGCAGGTCTCTTGCAATGTTTCCAGGATGGGTGATTACCATAGCTAGGGAGATTTACATAGAGGCCTATGTTGGAATGTTACAAATAAAGTATAATAATAATAATAATAATAATAATAATAATAATAATAATATTAATAATAGATTGCAAACATCCGCTGGAGTTTCACATTTACCTCTTCTAAAACCTTTGACTGTGTGGATCACAACACAATGTGTCAAGTTCTTCAAGGGATGGGGGCATCAGACCATCTCATCCACCTCATGAGGTATCTGTATGTGGACCAAGAATCCACAGCAAGAACCGAATGGATAAAGATCGGAAAAGGAGTGCAGCCAGGCTGTATATTGTCACATCGTTTATTCAAATTATATGCAGAATAGATCATGCGTAAGGCTGGACTGGACAAGTCCAAAGTTGGAATTAATGTTGCTGGGAGAAATATCAACAACCTCAGAATAGACAAGGAGACATTCTACAGTGAGCAATGTAAATAAGTGGAATAATATAACAGAGTGGGTAAGTCAAGAGATCTCTTCAAATACATTTGGGATCTCAAAGGCAACTTTCATGCCAAATGGGCATGATAAGTCAAAAATGGTAGGAACTTAACAGAAGAAGATCAGATCAAGAAAAGGTAGCAGGAAGATCTATACAAGAAGGATCTTAATAGCAGTCATGACCTCAATAGTTTTGTCCAATGATTTGGCGCCAGAAATCTTGGAGAACGAAGTGAGATGGACCCTAGGATTCCTTGCTGATTACAAGGCTGCCAAAGTTGATGGAATCCCAATTGAACTATTCAAACTTTTACAGGATAATGATGTGAAAGTGTTACTTGCCTTATGCTAACACATTTGGAAAACTCAACAGTGGCTAATAGACTGGAAAAAGTCATTCTACATCCTAATCCCCAAAAAAAGGCAGTGCTAAAGAGTGTTCCAATTATCGAACAATTGCACTAATTTCACATACCAGCAAGGTAATGCTTAAGATTCTACAAGCTCCACTCCAACAATATATGGACCAGGAATTACCAGATGTGCAAGTCAGGTTCTGCAGAGGAAGAGCCACAAGAGATCAAATTGCCAATGTCCTCCTGATAAGAGAGAAAGCAAGAGCATTCCAGAAAAACATTTACTTCTGCTTCATATATTATTGTAAAGACTTTTACTGTGTGGATCACAACAAAACGTGGCAAGTTCTTAAAGAAGAATCTTAAAGAGGAATCCTGAGGAATCTGTATGTGGACCAAGAAGCCACGGTCAGAATCCATTGGAAAAGGTGTGCATCAAGCTTGTATATTGTCACCTTATTTATTCACCTTGTACGCAGAATACATCGTGTGTAAGCCTGGACTAGATGAATCCAAAGCCGGAATCAATATTGCTGGAAGAAATATCTACAACGTCAGATACACCGATGATACTACTCTGATGGCTGAAAGTGAGGAGGAACTAAAGGACTTATTGATGAGGGTAAAAGAAGAGAGTGCAATCTCAGTTTGTGTCAATTAGGTGGGGGCAGTGATAGATTAAAACAAAATGTTTGCTACTGGGGAGGAAAGCTATGGGAAGTCTGGATAAGCTATTAAAACGTAAAGATAGATCACTATCAAAAAAAGGTCTACATAGCTAGTACTATGGTATTCCCAGTAGTAACATATGGATGTGAGAGCAGACGCGATAGAGGCAGTCATTGAAACAATGAAAATGAGCTTGAGGGAACTCAGAGGGGCAGTAGCTGAGAGATGTACCTGGTGTACTGCAGTCCATAGAGCCACAGAGAGTCAGACACAACTGAATGAATAAACAACAATACTGCAAATAATTATTCAGATTTTGTCTCTTTCTTAGCCCCTTTCCCAGAAAGTCCAGAACTAAAGAGCGGAAATGGTATAAAAAGTTTCTACGTTTTTACTTGATACCGTTGTCGTGCAACTTATAAAGTTATCCTTTTTAAGGTGGATACAATAATTATAATGTCAAAAATATATTATGCAATAAAACTACTGGTCAAAACATGATAAACTCAACTGTCATTTAGATTGTTTGTTATCACAAATCTGTCCGATATTTATCACTTTGTTTTTCAAAATCAGTTCACAAATCGTAGGCACCAGAAAAAACAATTTACAGTTTGTCTTATTTTTTTAAATATATGTGTCACTTTTTCTGGGACATGCTTGGGCATTTATATTTATATGTGTAGTTTTTTTTATACTTGTAGTTTTGGTGCAACATACACTAGTTATTCAATAAAGATAATTAAGTAATTCACCCCTAGAAAAATGACTTTGCTTCAGTGTTATGGTAGAGGGAATAAAAATAGCTAAATTTAAAGCTCTTTACCTGCATAGAGGTCTTGAAGATGCTCCTTAAATGGCTACCACTCTCCTTACTACTCCTACCCATGCTATGAAACAAAAACAGATAATTTCATGAGCGAGCAGTGTTTCCTCATTTTCCTACAATACGTATTTAAGAATATAAATTGGGCTTGGGAAGTTCAGGGTGCAAGTGTGGTGTTAGGGTTTCTATGTGGTCTACAAAAATGGATACCCCAACTAGTGCAATATGTCGTGGAAGTGGCGTTAAGATTAACGCTGATGAATTCACCCTAAAATCCTATAGTATCCACAATTGTAGTGCACACCCATTATCGGCTACAGAAAATAGTTACGTCTCAGCAAAATGTATTGAAAGAACTTAAAGGTATATGGAAGTTTCCTGGATTATGAATGAATCTGATAGAGGAGAATCAGTGGTGTATAAAAATACTTTTAGCATGAATAAATCCAATAATAAACTTACTTTAAAGTTTTACAAACTTATACAGTTTTCAGGCAGTTGATTTTAAGAAGCAACTCCCCTGAAATTCCAAGCTAAATTAGCATGAAATTCATAATTAAATTGTGGCCAATCAGAGGCAACTACAGCAATGTATCTTTTCCCTCTCAGTGGCGACAAAGTTGCTCTGGAGGCAGCCAGGATAATGACAGCTGATTGGCTAGGATACAACTCCACACAGCTCACTGGCTAGGACGCTCTGCCTACATCGGCGCCTTGGGGGTGGAGCTCACACAAGAAAATTCTAACGTACTTTGAATCACAAATATACAGAATTACTGAATAAAATTATATGATGTGAGACGCCCGATCACACAAACTTACACATAATATCCCACAGACTTCCATATACCTTTAAGAAAGATAAAGTGGCTTCTACCAAGGAGATGGATTCAGAGCAAGTTCTCTTGGATGTATGCTTTGGGTCGTTGTCATGCTGAAAGATGAAGTTCCTCTTCATGTTCAGCTTTCTAGCAGAAGCCTGAAAGTTTTGTGCCAATATTGACTGGTATTTGGAACTGTTCATAATTCCCTCTATCTTAACTAAGGCCCCAGTTCCAGCTGAAGAGAAACAGCCCAAAGCATGATGCTGCCACCACCATGCTACACTGTGGGTATGGTGTTCTTTTGGTGATGTGCAGTGTTGTTTTTGCGCCAAACATATCTTCTGGAATTATGGCCAAAAAGTTCAATCTTAGTTTCATCAGACCATAACACCTTTTCCCACATGCTTTTAGGAGACTTCAGATGTGTTTCTGCAAAATGTAGCCTGGCTTGGATGTTTTTCTTAGTAAGAAAAGGCTTTCGTCTTGCCACTCTACCCCATAGCCCAGACATATGAAGAATACAGGAGATTGTTGTCACATGTACCACACAGCCAGTACTTGCCAGATATTCCTGTAGCTCCTTTAATGTTGCTGTAGGCCTCTTGGTAGCCTCCCAGACCAGTTTTCTTCTCGACTTTTCATCAATTTTGGAGGGAGCTCCAGTTCTTGGTAATGTCACTGTTGTGCCATATTTTCTCCACTTGATGATGACTGTTTTCACTGTGTTCCATGGTATATCTAATGCCTTGGAAATTCTTTTGCACCCTTCTCCTGACTGATACCTTTTAACAATGAGATCCCTCTGATGCTTTGGAAGCTCTCTGTAGACCGTGGCTTTTGCTGTGGGATGCGACAAAGAAAATTTCATGAAAGACCAACTAGAGCAGCTGAACTTTATTTGGGGTTAATCAGTGGCACTTTAAATGATGGCAGGTGTGATTGCTTAATTCTGAACACAGCTACATCCCCAGTTATAAGAGGTTTTTTTTTCTTCCCTCCACCTAAAAGATTTCAGTTTGTTTTTCAATTGAGTTGTACAGTTTATAGGTCACATTAAAGGTGGAAAAAGTTCTGAAATTATTTATCTTTGGCTCACTTTTTTAAAGCACAGAAACCTGACATTTTAACAGGGGTGTGTAGACTTTTTATATCCACTGTATATATTACATTATCTCACAAAAGTGAGTACACCCCTCACATTTTTGTAAATATTTTATTATATCTTTTCATGTGACAACACTGAAGAAATGACCCTCTGCTACAATGTAAAGTAGTAAGTGTACGGCCTGTATAACAGTGTAAATGTGCTGTCCCCTCAAAATAACTCCACACACAGCCATTAATATCTAAACCGTTGGCAACAAAGTGAGTACACCCCTAAGTGGAAATGTCCAAATTGGGTCCAAAGTGTCAATATTTTGTGTGGCCACCATTATTTTCCAGCACTGCCTTATCCCTCATGGGCATGGTGTTCACCAGAGCTTCACAGGTTGCCACTGGAGTCCTCTTCCACTCCTCCATGTACACTTACTACTTCACATTGTGGTGTCATTTCTTCAGTGTTGTCACATGAAAAGATATAATAAATAATACATTTATACATATACATGTTTTCCCTGACCTATGGGTAAAGAGATTAAAAAAATAAAATAAATGATGAGCACCTCTGACAGTTATTTTGTTTATGCAAATTACCTTTGAGGTTTAGTCTTCCTAAGGGTGATAGAGGTCTCCAGACGTGGACCCCTTGCTCACTATGCCTTAGGGAGTTCAGCTGCACCTCACTGACGAGGCCCATAAAGGCCGAAACGCGTCTCGGGTTTGCTGTTTCTCCTGTTCAGGGTAGAATTGCCTGGTATTTCGGGGCTGGGTCACTCTTTTGAGTGAGACCAGACTGATATACTACAGGATATTTCTCCCTGTGAAGTGGCTAAAAGAGGCCGCTCTCAGAGTGGCTTATTATGTCCATAGAAATAACCTATAAGGGTTAGTTCGTTCTCTGATGAGCACCTCTGACTTATTTTAAATAGATTTTAAGCAATACTGTTTGCAAAAATACATTAACATATTTATTTAAAACCCAAATGGAACATTTATCACTTGATACCCTTTTGCTAAAATATTTATAAACTACCAGCCAGCAAGTGCACGCCTGCAAAGCATCCTCTGTATTTGCCGCTAGGCATTTCAGGACTGTACTGTTATTTAACGTTTTTTTATATATATTTCAAATAGTTTTTTTTTTACAATTACATGCACATTTTTAAAATAGATTACTAAAAGGAACACAAACATAATTACTAATATTTACATTATTATTAATATGCATAGCTATCATTTTCTGGTTAGATATGTATGACTGGAGCTTAAAGGGACACATTTTTTTTCCTTTTTGTTTTCTGAATAACTGAATTTGATAATTGTAAAGATGTTTGTGTCGAGCATTTACATTTTGAATGTTTGTGTGCATTTATTCTTTTTTTTTGTGGGGTTCCATTCTCTTCCCTAGGCTGACTATGTGTGCTCCTTTCTTAGGAGGTTGTGCTCATGCAATATATGGGTTTTGCATTGGTCGGATTGCAAGCCCTGTCAGATTTAGCGGACACCTTCCTATTGTGCAGAAAAAAAGCTTCAAAGTTTCCACCCACCTCAGGACGTTGACCAGCAGAAACCAAAATAGTGCATTCCATTACAGCATAATTTCATAATAAACCTTAATAAATTACTTTTTTTACATTCTATAAACATCTTTGCTATTTTAAAGTGTAGTTCTTCATTAGATGATATTTTAAATATAAGACTAAAGTTGTTAGCTGTGGGGGAACTGTTTACTTCTTCACTTGCTGTGGATTTGTTCTGGTGCTTAGCACCAATTGACCTCCAAATGTGATATTTGAACTGTGATTGCCATAAAAAGTAAAATAATACTTTATTTCTTTATTGAACCACATCGCTATAAAATAGATGTATCCTATACATAACATATCAAAATGGGATCCTGTATGGGGTGCATTACTATCTCCCAGCTATGAACTACCATCAAGGGATAGAGGGAAGAGCAGACCTATGGCCGACGGAGGGTCCTCCTTACTGGAAGACTCAATAACATAATCTAACTTGAGCAAGCTAACAAATAGGTAACAAGAAGAAGAAATCCTCAACAAGCAAGAAAACTCTATCTCCTGTTCCTACAAATAATAACCACAAAAATCTGTAGAGGCCATTCAGTTTCTTGTTATTTCTTGCTATTAGCCTCTGTAGAAAATATCTACAGCAGATAATTGTCCATAAATGACCAATGATCTCCATCTTGAGTGAATTGCTAAATATATAGGATATAATCTTCTAGTTAAAATCAATGTACATATATATATATATATATATATATATATATATATATATATACTAGCGACTTGCCCGTCAAAAATGACATTGTAAAATTGTAATGCTGTCAAAGCTGTTTGCCACCTCATGTGAGCAACTTCGGCGCTCACCGCGAGCCTCTCCCCCTGTCTGCTTACTCCCTTGTGTCTCCTTTCCCCCTTCTCTCCTTCCCTTGTGTCTCCTTTCCCCCCTCTCCCTCCCCTGTGTCTCTTTTCTCCCCCACTCCCTCCCCTGTGTCTGTTCCCCCATTCCTCCCTCACTCCCCTGTGTCTGTTCCCCCCTGTCTCACTCCCCTGTGTCTGTTCCCCCGTCCCTCCCTCACTCCCCTGTGTCTGTTCCCCCGTCCCTCCCTCACTCCCCTGTGTCTGTTCCCCCGTCCCTCCCTCACTCCCCTGTGTCTGTTCCCCCCTGTCTCACTCCCCTGTGTCTGTTCCCCCCTGTCTCACTCCCCTGTGTCTGTCCCCCCTCTCCCTCCCCTGTGTCTACCCCCCTCTCCCTCCCTTGTGTCTGTTCCCCCTCTACTCCCTCTGTTTCTGTTTGCCATGATCCCCCTCCCCTGTGTCTCTTCCCCCTCTTACCTGTGTCTCTTTCCTCCTTCTTCCCTGTGTCTCTTTCCTCCTTCTACCCTGTGTTTCTTCCCCCCTTCCCTGTGTCTCTTTCCCCCTCCCTCTTGTCTCTTTCCCCCTCCCCCGTGACTCTTCACCCCCCTCCCCTGTGTCTCTTCCCCTCCTCTCCTGTGTCTCTTCCCCCCTCCCCTGTGTCTCTTTCCTTCTCTCCCTTGTATCTCTTCCCCCCTGTCTCACTCCCGTGTCTGTTCCCCCCTGTCTCACTCCCCTGTGTCTGTTCCCCCTCTCCCTCCCCTGTGTCTGTTCCCCCTCTCCCTCCCCTGTGTCTGTTCCCCCCTCTACTCCCTCTGTGTCTGTTTGCTCTGATCCCCCTCTCCTGTGTCTCTTCCCCCTCCCCTGTGTCTCTTCCCGCCCTCCCCTGTGTCTCCTTCCCCCCTCCCCTGTGTTTCCCCCCTTCCCTGTGTCTTTTCCACCCTCCCCTGTGTCTCTTTCCCCCTTCCCTGTGTCTCTTCCCCCCTCCCCCTGTCTCTTCCCCCCTCCCTCTGTCTCTTCCCCCCTCCCTGTGTCCCTTCCCCCCTCCCCTGAGTCTCGTTCCCCCCTCCCATGAGTCTCGTTCCCCCCTCCCCTGTGTCTCTTCCCCCCCTCCCCTGTGTTCCCCCCTTCCCTGTGTCTCTTTCCCCCCTCCCCGTGTCTCTTCCCCTCCTCCTGTCTCTTCCCCCTTCCCTGTGTCTCGTTCCCCCCTCCCCGTGTCTTGTTCCCCCCTCCCCTGTGTCTCTTCCCCCTCCCCTGTGTCAGTTCCCCCCCTGTGTCTCTTCCCCCCTCCCCTGTGTCTTTTCCTCCTTCTTCCCTGTGTCTCTTTCCCCTCTCCCTGTGTCTCTTTACCCCCCATCTCCCGTGTCTCTTTACCCCCCATCTCCCGTGTCTCTTTCCCTCCCCTCCCCTGTGTCTCTTTCCCCCCTCTCTGTGTCTCTTCCCCCCCCCTCCCCTGTGTCTCTTTTGCCCCCCCTGTGTCTCTCCCCCCCTCCCCTGACTCTCTTTCCCCCTCCCTTGTGTCTCTCCCCCCTCCCCTGTGTCTCTTCTCCCCACCTCTGTCTCACTGGAATCGAACCGGATCCTAACCAACATCTAAATAGTTCCTAACAAATAGAGATATTTGAAGATAATTCCCTATTATTGGTGTTTGATGTTATTATCGCTATAGGATACATCTATTTTCTAGCGACGTGGTTCAACAAAAGAATAAAGTATGATTTTATTTTGTATGGCAATCACAGATAAAATGCGTCTTCTCTTGTCCATGCCTATTAAACACCTAGGGCCTCATTCAAATGCAATTCGGCAAATTGAATAGGGCTCTATATAAGCACACAGCATATTTTTTTACAGAAGTTTTTAGTTAGTGATCTTCTATCCAAAAGCGAGGTCTTCACTAACTAAAAACTTCTGTAAAAAATATGCTCTGTGCTTATATTGAATCATATTCAATTGGCCGAATCGCATTTGAATGAGGCCCTTAAACGCTAGAGGTAGCCTTGTTACTATAATTTCCATTGCCCACATTATTAAGCAGATACTGGCCATTTTCCAGTTCATTGTTAATGTATTTTACCTGGCCATGGGATGGGAGGAGCTTCTACTTTACTCTGCAGTCATTTTATCAGCACTTTGTTTTCTAATATTTAAATAACTCATTTTTCATATAGAAATAAATGTGTATTGGGCAATATATTTACTTCTAAAGTGCTGGATTTTGATTTTGATTAAGTACAATCTTATTTGATATTGTGCACACGAAAATGCAAGTCATCCATAACAGGCCCACTGGGGAAAGAAAGAGTTAAACTAAAAACAAATACTTTACTGAATGAGCTGGGATGGTACGACAACCCTCCCCTTAAGGTAAATGGGATAAAAAGAATGAAACTGCAGCAATTATTTGATTAGTTTGATTACTTTGAAACTACAAAATGTGTGATTCATTTGACAGCTCCATTTCATGGTAATTTGCTTTTATGTGTGCGAGTTCTAAGGATCATCGTGAGGAGTACTGGAAGGAGATTTATGGGAAACATCGGACCCTGGCGGTATTTAAAGTTACAAATGTGGTATAAGTAAAATGATAGTCAATAACAAGTACGTTATCAATTGGATGCTTTTAAAAGATTGCATTTGCCTGCAGTAAACTAAGATTGAATTTTGTCAGTCTGAGCTGTCAGTCAGCCTTTCTGATCCACCCATAAACAGAGATTGAAATCACTGTTAATGAGAGATGAATAAATTACTAATTAGCTAATGAGGCACTAGCCGCATGATTATGATCATGCTTGTTGTTGCTGAAACATGCAGTTGTTACCGACTATGTAACCTCATGGACCGCAACACACCAGGAACAACTTTATGTCCATGGTCATTCTGATCCACTTGGCCTTCATGGCAGAGATACTGGAGTGGATTGCCAGTTTCTACTACAGTGGGCCACAGCATACAGCACCTGGTATTCCTATGTGGTCTCCCATCCAAGTACTGACCAGGCCCAACCCTGTTTGGCTTCAGGGTGTTGTGACCTCTTGGTTCCCTAACTGGGATCTAATCCAGGTTGCAGTGGTGAAAGCACTAAATCCTAACCACTGGACCACCAGTCAAACTAGAAACTAGACTTTTGCACTTGACAAATGTAAGGTTACTAAACTCAAGACAATGGACCCAATGCATCAAGGACTTATCAGGGATAAATGGCAATACTCTCTAATTTACAAAAGATATTGTCACAATACGAGAGCAGCAAGGCTGGCACAATCTCCAACTCACACCAATTAGGAGCCTCATTCAATTAGAAGCCCGCATCTTGCAGTATACAGGCTGTATGTCTGCAGGCATGCTGCGGGCTCACAGTCTCCTACAAGCCCGCAAGTTACAGGCCGAAAGCCTAAACCGTAAACTATGCACCTGTAAGTAGCATTTCAGGGCGGGAACATGATCAATTAAGCAAGGCAGTAACTACTCATTTAGAAACAGCCAATAGAAAAGGAGACTGTCATCATTAGGTCAGTAAAACCTGAAGGTTACATGTCCATCAAGTAGCATTTAGAGGTCCAAAATGCGATCAGACTCGCAAAACACAAAATAATAAAAATTAATTCTAGTCCATGTAGGTGGCCTGATATGAATTAACTCATCGATTCCCAGAGATCGATATAACCCCGAAATAAAACATAAAATAAAATTATTTTTTATTGCCGATTTGCGAGCTTGAGACTGTTGTACAATTAATTCTAATGTCTTTCATCACTTTCCCCATTATTCACAGTGCAGTATTAATTTTTATTTGCATTTACAGTGCTACGAATAGGTCTTTAACCCCCTTGCGGGTCCTCTCTGGTACTCGTGGGATTTTCTTCTACATTTGCCATTTACGGGTGTGAAAACTTTTGAGGGCTTGGGGTATTGTAGCAATTGAATAGCGATTTGCGATTTTAGCGATCATAACTCTTGCGGACGTGAAAGATCAAAAGCTTCGATGGGGTGTAAGTTATGGTTGTAACAACCGAAAGGATTTCAAGCCCATGACATGTAACCCATTTGCGTCTCGCACAAAAACGCCAATTGAATAGCAAATTAACTTGCGACCTCTGTTACAGACTCCGGTAACTTACAATTGCTCAATTGAATGAGGCTCAAGGTCCTCATGACGGGTACGTTTATCTTCAATGATTAAGTGGCAAGGGGCAGCTTTTTGTTTAAAAAAGAAAGAAATTACAGTTCACTGAAGCTCCCTGAAATTACGAAGTATGGCTCGTACAGTTGTATTTATTAACCAGAACAACAATCTTTAAAAGACAACTTTAATAGATTATTCACGCTCTTTGTGAGGCTAACACTATCCAAACACAAACTATTATTTCATTGTACAGGCGTCCTTTAGGGACTGCTTAAGTGTTATATTTATATTATGGTAGAATTGCCTGGTATTTTGGGGCTGGATCACTCTATTGAGTGAGACCACAGTGATATACAACAAGATATTTCTCGATGTGAATTGGCTAAAAGAGGCTGCTCTCAGAGTAGGTGACCAGGCCTATATAGCAAACTACGTAGGTATTGTTTCTTTTCTCAGATGAGCACCTTTACTTTGTTTGCTTCATTTTCTCATCTTAAGGGTGATAGGGGGACCAGACATGGACTCCTTGCTCAGTGTGCCTTAGGAAGTACAGCTGCACATCCCTGACGAGGCCCACAGAGGCTGAAACGTACGTCTGGGGTTTGCCGTTTCTCCTCACGGTAGAACTGCCTGGTATTTAAGGGCTGGATTACTCTATTGAGTGAGGCCAGACTGATATACTACAGGATATTTCTCCCTGAAGGGTAAAAGAGGCTGCTCCCAGAGTACGTGACCAGACCTATAGAACAGACCTACTTAGGTATTGTTCCTTCTCATTTTGAGCACCTCTGATTTTTGTTGCTACTAAAAATATAACAAAGACAATAAAGAACGTTACAAATGTAATTTGATTTACAAATATAAATAAAGTGGCTTGGATAACTATGCCTGATATTTGCTGCTGTGTAACTTTCTATTTGTTTTACTTTCTGTACAAGTGACTTCCTGTTTGTTACCCCTGGTGTTTTTGCTTTATGAATTTACAAATCAATGTTTAAACAACAGTTTGTACATATTTTTTATACGCTTATATTTTATTTTAGCCTATTGTAGCGTTTCTAGGTTACTTGGTAAATTAACAGGAAGTAAAGGGAAACGTGGGTAAAATATTGGGTTTCTACTGCCATCTACTGGGAAGGAATGTAGTTAACTGTACGCCTGGGTACAGCAGATGCAATCGATCATAATAATAATATTCATAATATTCGTATTGGGCATTATATATAAACAGGACTTTATAACTGTGCAAAATAAGAAAATGCAACATGAGCTGCTGTGTAACATTTTATATGGATATTGAAAAATTAAAAGACTATCGTCAAAAATGTAAGTTTACTTGAAAATATTCAGCATATTTTTAGAATGTAAAAAAACACACCCTTAAATATATTACTTTTATATGAAATTAGGCTGCTGTGGAATCCACCATTTTATAAACCTCAGTGCATTCATTAGTTTACAAGGAAACACCCTGTTAAAACAGAAGCTGCAAGAATCTGGCTCATTAAAGAAAATGCAAGCCTGCAATAAATTAGAATTGCTTATCAAAGTGAAAAATGCAAAGGCTGTGTTTAATTTTATTTATAATATCATTTTGTACATTGTTATTTAAGTTTTGTTATGAAAAATACTATATAAAATGGTGTTCCTTTAAATGTAATGTCGGCCAGGATTTTCTGAAACAGCATAACAAGGCAGGGGCCTAGGGCAGTAGACAATTAAAGGACAGCAGCAAAAGGATCCCCTGCTTTCATCAACGCTCCTTCCAGTCTCTTTGTTCTTTACCCCCTCTCTAAGCTTAAGTTCATAAATTACCTTATTGGCACAATTTACTAAAATGTGACAGCGGGAAGAATTGTCCAAAGCAGTTCATTAAGCCTTTGGAGTGATTACTGAGAACCAGAGTCTGTCTTAGTGACTTGTCATATGATTTTGCTGTTGCTGGAATAGCATATTTTTTTTTTTTTTTTTGCTATTTCAATCTGTCAGTGAAAGCTCTACTTTTAAAGAGACAGAACAGGTGCATCACACAAATTAATTGTGCTAAGCACTTTATACAAATTGTTCCTGGTGTAGAGAATAAGCAATCTTGAGCACTTGCTACAGCTATTTAGAGCTTTCTTTTTTACCATGGCCCAAAAAGTCATCACACTACATAGAAAAATTGCTAAATTACTTGAAATATGGAAAGACCATGTCCAAATGCTAGATAATGCAACTAAACCTGGTATGCCATTCATCTTTGTTAGGAAACTGGGCAATCACTTTATCTTTAGAGGTCTGATACAATAAATCATTAGTCAACTATGGTTGGATTGTGAAAGTCATGCCAATGGAAGATTACAACGGTTCTTAGAAAATAAATAGCTCAGGGATTGTTTATTTATTCAATACTTTAGTCTTTTCAGTCAAGGTTTGTCTTACAATGTGTCTTATAATCTTATAGGACTCTCACATGCAAGTCCATACAACTTTAGTTGTTCACAATTCTAGCAATGAAAAAATATATCTGCTTTAGATTTTATTCTACTGTAACTTTATTTTATATAGATTATCTCCCCTAACAAACCAGATTCTTAACAATATCTGACACAATCCTACCATCTAGTGGTGACCATATGGAAATACAGACACATCTTGATATCAGGGGTGTAGGAGCAAGAATAATGTTGGGGGGCATTATTTGTGCCACAAAACCTTGCAATACAAATCGGTGCAAACTATGTCAGCACATCTGCAAAGAGGACACAACCACACATAACAACAAGACCTATAACATCAGAGGGTCATATTCATGCACATCACCCAATGTGTTCTACATGATACAATGTACTGTATGTGAGAGAGGCGGCTACATTGGGGAAACCAGTCAGAAATTACATATGAGGATGAATCTGCACAGACATTCCATCAATAAGCACAATGAGGACAGTTACTGTTACCCCAGCTGGGCACCATTTCACCGAGAAGAATCACTCATGAAAAATCTCAAAATCAAAATACTCAAAGATCATCTTTAAAAAAAAAAAAAAGGAAATAAAGACATTTGAAATGAAAATGATTATGCTCGCCTTTCTTTCTGTGTTTGGTTACATCTTTAGGGTTCCTTAAGATGTGAAACTATTTATAACCCCAATTTATTTACTCTGGTCTGCACTCCTACATACTTGCACAGTTGGCTGAACAGAACATTATTTGTGAACCCTCCAATCTTTTGCTTCATTTGAAAATCTAAAATTAGTATTGCCTCTGACTTGACAAAGAGAGATCCGCTCTCGAAAGCTTGTCATGAAAACTATGTATATGTTGGTCCAATAAAAAAGGTATCACTATATATGGCAATACTCTGATTATTCATTTAGATTACTGGATATTCACAGCTAGCTAACTCTCTCTCTCTCTCTCTCTCTCTCTCTCTCTCTCTATATATATATATATATATATATATATATATATATATATATATATATATATATATATAGATACACACACACACATGCAAACAGTTCCCCCAGTTCCTACACCCATTCTTGAGATCAATCAAATCTTTAATTGGCTACTAAATCAAATTATGCAATTGCCTACACAACACCCTCATCTTTTGGGTACCTCATTGTTATATGGGCCTAGCTAGAGGAGTCTGAAAATAAACTTCAAACAAGCTATTTGCTATGTGTAAGTTTCTGTCCTCCCTGAACTGGCCTTAGGATACCTGCATTATGGCCAGTCAGACTCCTTACATGCTACTGTCCTCAAATAGGGTTGCAGCTGGCAGGTGCCAGCCACTTGCGTCAAGAAGACAGAGTCCATCTGGATCCGCCCCCACTCACCAGCTTCGATACCATTTTTTGTTAAAGCTTGCCTATTACAGTGGGTAGAGAGAGGGTTATTCCAATAAACAAAAACGGAAGAACTTCTTTCCATCAAGCTTTAGATCTCTATGCTAGTAATGGACAATCCAAGCATTTCACAACGTCTTGAAGGTATACAGAAGTTTCCTGGGTTTCAAATGTTTCCTAAAAAGAGCCACTGATTAGTAGAAACATATGTATTATATTGATAAGTTACCGTATATACTCGAGTATAAGCCGACCCGAGTATAAGCCGAGGCACCTATTTTACCACAAAATACTGGGTAAAATGAGTGACTTGAGTACAAGCCGAGGGTGGGAAATGTGCTGCCCCTTGTGTCCCCCCTCTCTCTCCCGTGTCTCTTCTCCCCTCTCCCTTCCCTGTGTCTCTTTCCCCCTCCCTTATCACCCTCCTCAACCCCCCTCCTCATTCTCAACCTCCCTCCTCAACCCCACTCCTCATCCTCAACCTCCCTCCTCATCCTCAACCCCCCATCCTCAACCCCCCTCCTCATCCTCAACCTCCCTCCTCATCCTCAACCTCCCTCCTCATCCTCAACCTCCCTCCTCAACCTCCCTCCTCATCCTCAACCTCCCTCCTCATCCTCCCTCCTCATCCTCAACCTCCCTCTTCATCCTCAACCTCACTCCTCCTCCTCAACCTCACTCCTCATCCTCAACCTCACTCCTCATCCTCAACCTCACTCCTCATCCTCAACCTCCCTCCTACCGCCTCAACCCCCTCCTCATCCTCCCTCCTCAACCCCCTCAACCTCACTCCTCAACCCCCCATCCTCCCCCCTCAACCTCACTCCTCAACCCCCCATCCTCATCCTCCCCCCTCAACCCCCATCCTCATCCTCCCCCCTCAACCCCCCATCCTCATCCTCAACCCCCCCATCCTCAACCCCCTCCTCACCCCCCTTCAACATGCCCCTCCTCACCCCCCTCAACCTCCCTCCTCTTCATCAACCCCCTCCTCAACCCCCCATCCTCAAACCCCCTCCTCAACCCCCCCATCTTCATCCCCCTCCTCACCCCCCCTCAACCTCAACCCCCCTCCTCAACCTCAACCTCCCTCCTCCTCATCAACCCGCTCCTCACCCCCCCTTCTCATCAACCCCCTCCTCAACCGCCCATCCTCATCCTCAACCCCCATCCTCATCCCCCTCCCCACCCCCCCTCAACCTCAACCTCCCTTCTCCTCATCATCCCCCTCCTCACCCCCCCTCAACCTCAACCCCCTCCGCAACCTCAACCTCCCTCCTCCACATCAACCCCCTCCTCAACCCCCCATCCTCAACCCCCCTCCTCAACCCCCCATCCTCATCCCCTTCCTCACCCCCCCAACATCAACCCCCTCCTCCTCATCAACCCCCTCCTCAACCCCCTCGGCACCCGGTATATGCTAATGACGCGGCGCGCATGTGATGTCACATGCGTGCCCAGGTCAAGACGGAGCAGAGGCCGGAGAAGAAGCAGGTAAGTGAGGAGGAGGTATTTAGAGGGGAGACAGTGAGGAGGGGGTTGATGAGGAGGAGGGGGGTTGAGGATGAGGAGGGGGGAGGGAAAGAGACACAGGGGGGTAGAGAGACACGGGGGGTGTGAGAGAGACGGGGGGGTTAGAGAGACACGGAGGGTTAGAGAGACACGAGGGGGTAGATAGACACGGGGGGGGGTTAGAGAGACACTAGGGGGAGTGACTCGAGTATAAGCCGAGGGGGCCCTTTTTAGCCTTAAAAAAAGGGCTGAAAAACTTGGCTTATACTCGAGTATATACGGTAAGTGTACTTATATATTTATATGCTGGGTACTGCTATCTGGAATTGCACACCCCTAAGAAGCTTATATTACAGTGGGTACAGGTTGCACAGCATCTGGGTACAGGTTGTGACTTACAGAGGAAGTGCTGCCAGTCACATGGTTGCTGGGGCCACAGCTTATTTCTCTCTGCCTGTCTCCTTGTGTAATGTAATGAAATGTAAAAACCAGCAGCAGTGATGGAGGAGAACAGACGATTGCAGGTGTAATCTAGCGTGAATGTCAGTAGCAGCTGGTGAACCTTCAAGTGGAAGGGCGCCAGATTAAGACTTGGCTTATCGCCTTACACAGACCCCACCAATTTTTAAACTCCTCCCCTATTGTCATATTGGCCTTTATATGCCCCGCCCAATGACCTTATAATTGCCCCCCGCCCATTGAAATAGACTCCACCTACTGAATTTTTAATACTGTTCAAAAATTCTAGAATCTTGGGATTCAGGCAAATGACCTTAAAAACCCACATTACACCAAGCAGAGCCATATAGGCCCCAACCGGACCTTTAAAACCTTAAAATACCAAGCAGAACTATATAATCCCAAACTAGACCTTAAAAACCAACATTACACCAAGCGGGAACATATAGGCCCCAACAGGACCTAAACAATCCACATTACACCAAGCGGGACCATATAGGCCCAACCAGACCTTAAAAACCCACATTACATCCATCTGGACCATATAGGCCCCAACCAGACCTTAAAAACACACATTACACCAAGCAGGACCATATAGGCCCCAACCGAACCTTTAAACCTTAAACTACCAAGCAGTACTACAGTATATAAGCCCAAAGTAGACCTTAAAACCCCCCATTACACCAAACGGGACTATATAGGCCCCAACCGGACCTTAAAAACCCACATTACACCAAGCGGGAACATATAGGCCCCAAGTGGACCTTAAAAACCCACATTACATTCAGCTGGACCATATAGGCCCCAACCGGACCTTAAAAATCCACATTACACCAAGCGGAACCATATAGGCCCCAACCGGACCTTTAAAACCTTAAAATACCAAGCGGGACCACATAGGCCCCAACCGGAACTTAAAAACCCACATTAAACCAAGCGGGACCATATAGGCCCAAACCGGACCTTAAAAACCCACATTACGCCTTTGGCGCTCATCACGGGCCTCAAAATGAGCGCCTTTGTCGCTTATTGAGAGCCTTTCCCCCCTTTCCTCTGTGTCACTTCCCCCCTCCTCTGTGTCGCTTCCCCCCTCCTCTGTGTCTCTTCCCCCCTCCTCTGTGTCTCTTCCCCCCTCCTCTGTGTCTCTTTGCCCCCTCCTCTGTGTCTCTTTGCCCCCTCCTCTGTGTCTATTCCCGCCGCCTCTGTATCTCTTTGCCCCCTCGCCCCCTCCTCTGTATCTCGTCCCCCTCTCCTCTGTGTCTCTTCCCCCTCTCCCCCTCCATGTCTCTTCCCCCTCCTCTGTGTCTCTTTGCCCCCTCTCCCCTCCTCTGTGTCTATTTCCCCTCTCCCCCTCTCTGTGTCTCTTCCCCCCTCTCCCCCCTCCTCTGTGTCTCTTGCCCCTCCCTTCCTTTTGTTTCCTTTCCCCATCTCCCTCTCCGTGTCTCTTCCCCCACTCCTCTCCCTCCCCTGTGTCTCTTCCCCCTTCCCTCCCTTGTGTTTCCTTCCCCCCTCTCCCCCCCCACCGTGTCTCTTCCCCTCCTCTGTGTCTCTTCCCCCCTCCCCCCACCGCCTCTGTGTCTCTTACCCCACTCCTCTTCCTCCCCTGTGTCCCTTTCCCCCATCTCCCTCCCCTGTGTCTCTTCTAAATTGAATACCATTTAGTGTACAAGAGAATCCCCCACCATGCAGAGTACAGAAACAGATAATACATACACAGATATATATAGGGTGTTGCTGGTGGTGCAGTGGGTTAGAGCTCTGTGCTTCTACAGCTATTAACCTAGGTTCTAATCCAAGTTGGTTTCACTGGAGAAGGAACTGGCAACCACCTCCAGAATCACTGCCTGTGCAAACTTACTTGGTTGAAGAGGTTGGGTAGAATCACCATGGGAGGATCAGTCAGTAAAAAGAGCAGGAACAGAGTGGGGAGTGTTTGAGATAATTGGCTTTATATAAAGCCTTCCTGATGTCATATCATAACAATATGCCTCATAGGCTTGGGGGGTGGTCAGAGGGGATGTTCATAGCAACCAGACAGCCTGCAGCACTGATTGATTGATGCTACAAGCTGTCAGTCAGGAAAATTGATACAATTGTAGAAGAGTGAATTAATATTCACCCAAGTTGGAGGTTTGCTGACAGAAATTCTACCAGAATAACCTTTTAAGGAGCCCACCTGCAACTACATGCAGACCTAAATCCACAAACATTCAGTAAAAGACTAGCATTGGAACCTATTACTAACCATTTCATATTTCATGGCCTTCGATATAGATGGGACTCACCTTTCAGCCTGATGGCAACTTAAAACGGCAAGACACAATTTGAAACACCCTGTTGATCACGTTTCTCTCACAACTTGATCTACTTCTCCCTCCTTTGTTTGCTCCTTCTGGCTCTTCTACAGCTAGAGACAGCTCACCAAATCCTACACAAGACACTACAGGAGATAGATCACCAGAGCATGATATGGGACATCATCTAAACTTGTTTTAACACTGAAAACTTTTGTGCGATACCCCCCCTACTTGCGTTGCTGCACACGTTTCTTACTTTTTGGCAGTTGTTATTCACCTGTCTTATTCTTTGGTTAGACTTCTGTTCTATTGTGTTCAACATCTGCAAAATAATTATCCAAGAAACTAAAAACACTTTATAAAAACATTTGAATAAAAGGTCACCATTTTTTTACGTGATATGTTGATACATTTGGTTAAGCCAATATTGTAACAATATAGTTGTTATATTCCTTTTGTAGTTTGTAATTCGTACTTGAATTAATAATTCTGTAAGGTCATTTTGAGAAATATTTGCTAACATTTATATCTTTTGAATATCTTCAAGCACATGTGGATGAGCTTGTGGGTTTGTCTTTGGTGAAGCTAAAGAATTTCTACTTATTCCATACTGCTATTTCACACACCCAATCAGGCCTATCCTTCCCTTACCACATTTGTGGTTAAACATTTACATTTTCTACCAGGAGCCTCACTTGTTCCTGAGATCGCTCCTAAGTGTTGGCTTCTTGTTTCCAAGTGTACGGTTTGCAAACATATAAACAAAGACATTAAGGCAGTTATATGGTTGCTTACAGGCATTTTTTTCTTTTCGATAAGTCTAAACTATGTGAAATAATGTTATCCTCCACAATGTAATTGTCATAAAAGGTACATTTCATTTACTTCTAAGAAGCCCCCAAAGTAACAGATTCTAACATTCTGGAGCCGCCCCTTTCTTCCTGTTCTCTGTCATATAAGGTGCCACATTTCACAACCGAGGTGTAAGTCCACACACATATACAGTCGACATGCCTTCACACAACAAGCACATTGCTATTGCATGCAGACACACAAGATCTCATAGTTTACTAACAGCATTATACTGAGTTTCAGTATCACATTGCAAGATATCACTAATATAATTGTTGTAAGTGTGTAACGCTCCATAAGGAGTGTACACACGTACGTTGTACACACGCCATGAGCGGCCTTAGCCGTGGCTTTGGGAAGAGGGGGAAGAGAAGAGACACAGGGGAGGGAGGGCAAAGAGACACAGGGGAGGGGGGCAAAGAGACATGGGAGGGAGAGGGAGGGGGGGAAAGACAGGCCTTCGAGGGGCACAGGTTATGGTGTCAATCAGATCTAATTATCTAACAATACTCTCTTCCCTCACTCCATTGATATTTAAAAAAAAAAAAAACATGATGACTCCTCTCTCTGGAAGTGATGCAACATGGAACAAATTAATTCCTATATTTCAAACACCAAACATTTGGATTTTCTCCATGGCTTTCACCAGTAGCAGGCAAGCACATATATGGCTCCCATGGATCCTCTTCCCCGCTCGCTCCCTTATCCCCACTTAAAACCCATCCTATGATCACTGCATCTACATAACAATGGGGGTCTATAGAGATCAAAACAAAGAGTCAGTGGCGCTCAATCTGAGTAAAAACAACACCTAAGTATATTTGTCCTATAGGTCTCGTTACCTACTGAGAGAGCAGCCTCTTTTAGCTCACTTTGTGTCCTTCATAGGGAAAAATATCCTGTAGTATATCAGTCTGGCCTCACTCAAAAGATCCAGCCCCGAAATACCAGGCAATTCTTCTCTGACAGGGGAAACAGCAAACCCCAGATGTAAGTTTTGGCTTCTGTGGGCCTTCCCAATGAGGTGTGGGGTTGGATCCCTCTAGTGAGTGGCACCAGACTGATATACTACAGGATATTTCTCCCTGTGAAGGACACAAGTGATATAAAAGAGGCTGCTCTATGAGTAAATAACCAGATGTATAGAGTACACCTATTTAGGCGTTGTTCTTCTCAGATGAGAGTCTCTGCCTGTTTTTGATTGGTCTATATAGATCTGCATAGCTACTAAAATGTAAGCCCATACATTTAAGTTAAATTTGCCGCAGTGGTCCTGATCAGACCCCCCCCCCCCCTCCCCCCGGCATCCAAACTTAACCCCAAAGCTTCTTCTTAGTTCATTTTTCTTTATTTTTAGAGTGCCATTTTTTTATGGAGTGCACAAAAGATGAGGTCAATGGCTTCAATCAAGTCTGAAGAGAACCAGACCCTCTTCAATCAAGTTGGATAGACCAATCCTTTAAGGATCCCCCTCCCTTACACAGGATTAACTTTTTAAATACGCAATAACAATGGGGTGCTGAGTGAAAGGATATCACCTAGTACCTCACAAAGTACTCTATTCACAAACTATTTACAGCTTTAAAACATAACCTTTAATGATACTGCTAAAACAGACCAAATTGACAGTGGAAATTAGAACAATATGCAATAAAATAAACATATGTGGTGACCAAATGATGTCATACACGACAAAAAAGTATATTAATATTTAGCAGTCTATGTTGTGCAATGGTGCTCAATGTAATGGCTTAAGAAATCCGCTTCTGACAGCGGTGAAACGTACATTGGACATCAGTGGGGACCAGATGCTTTAAGTATCACAGTCTGATTACTTCAGCTATCTGCTTTTTCTCCCAGAGTGTTAGAGGTCAGATTAACTTGGAATTGCTCATGGTACTTAGTCTAACCTCAGGGAGTAGTGAGAGAGGTGCGAGCTTTATGGGCGCCCAATAGGACTCACCCAGAGGCATAGCAGGCTCGTAAGTAAGCTGCCCCCGCCCATTTTTTTGTTTGCCCATTTTTAAGTCATTACATTGAGCACCATTGCACAACATAGACTGTTAAATAATAATATACTTTTCTGTTGTGTATGACATCATTTGGTCCCCACATAAGTTTATTTTATTGCATATTGTTTTAATTTCCACTGTCAATTTGGTTTTAGCAGTATCATTAAAGGTTATGTTTTAAAGCTGTACTTAGTTTGTGAATAAAGTACTTTGTGAGGTACTAGGTGATATTATTTCTCTCAGTACCCCATTGTTATTGCGTATTTGAGATTATTACTCTATATCTGAGGACTGAAAATCCATATATCAATTATTTTGGGATAACATTTTAGTTGCCATGGGGTTCACTAAAATGGGGTGATGGGGTTAAGGGCACTGGTATGCCTTTGTGAGTGCTCTGGAGTACTTGCAATAATTTTTAAAAAACATCAGGTATTTTAGGAGTTACAAGAGCAACTAAGTAATTTAGGCTTATTTGGAATTGAATAGATTTTGGAGCCCAAGCAACTTGTAAAATCCCTGATGTGGGAAAATCAATGGGAACAATTTGCCTATGTAGCGTTTCTGGCTTGCCGTAGTGCTCAGGGGTAGTTCTCTCTCAATGACTTTGCAATGGGGGAACAGAATAGGTAGGGAGATTTAATTTGTAAAAAAAAAAGTTATCACAGATTATAAATATACAAATTATTTGCTTCTTTAGCCTGACATGGAAAAATAACTAGCCAGAATACAACATAAACGACATGCTTTCTAATGAAATATCCAGAAAGTACATGGTGATAAATAGAAGTTTTTGTTTGATAACATATCATTACAAATGGGATTTTTCCATTTTCTTGGAATCAACTCACATTTCCAAAACTTAGTAGTATACGACAATTTTTCCCCAATATAAATATAAAATCGGGAACTGCTAATTATAAGCTAACTTACCTGCTTCTGCGGTCTCGCACTGCAGTAAATTTCTGTGTCCTAGAGACCCCTACTACAAGATTTTAAGGAACAGTGTAGTGTCCTATTAACATCAAGTGCATCTGAAGCCGCCATACCCTGCCCCAAAGCCTAAATGTGCAGGAAAGAAAGGTCACACATCTAGTTCTTAATTAGGAAAAAGAAAGTATGCCTTGGCGGGGCCCTGGAGAAATCCATGATACATTGGTGGAACCTGTGAATATGAGAGGGGAGTTGACATCTCTAGAGATCTTTTATTGCAGTGAATGATGCAATAGGTCTGCTTCTGGGCCAATGAGAGAGAATAATTATTGTATCTATTTCAGTTTTATCTGATTACCTTTCCAATGGTTCTCCGTCCCCTTCATCCCAATGCCATGGCCTAGACAGCTGCTAATACTGTTAGCTTGGTACATACTTGACAAACAAGTGTCTTTTCTTGAAATGCAGTAGCCCTTTAAACCAACTCCAGTCCTCAGGGGCCACCAACAGGTCACATTTAGGTATATCCCTGCTTAAGCAAAGGTGAGCTAATCAGAGGCCTAGCAGGTGTTAAACAGAATTAAGGAGCCTCTGATTATCTC
>CM050175.1:64909284-64951784 GCA_027410445.1 Discoglossus pictus | reverse complement strand
AGAGCATTTCAAGATGGCCGGGGCCTCACAGACATCTATGCAAACTCCATGCCCAGGACATTTGGACCAATCTGACTCTGATTCGGTATCAGACGCAGTACACCCGGAGGTCAACATCGCTGACAATTCTATGGCAAAGTTTGAGGCCCTTCTAGAGTCCCATATTAATAGAGCAGTCACAGCTCTACAAAAAGATCTGCATGACATTGGGCAGCGGACCAATATTTTGGAGGAGTCAATGGATCAAGTAGTTGAGGCCCTGGAAAAAGATAGGAGTGCCATTGGGGAGAATACCTCTCGCATTACTTCCCTTGAAGACAAACTGGAAGATTTGGAGAACCGCTCCCGTAGATTCAATATCCGGATTAGGGGGGTACCAACTGCAATCATTGACTTACCCCGATATCTCAAAGCCACTATAGACCAGATCCTGGCAGGCTTTCCGGATCATATTTGGGAAGTGGAGCGAGCTCACAGGGCCCTGGGTGGAAATAAAAATCCTGATTTGCCAAAGGACATAATAGTGAGACTGCTCCGTCAGCAATCCAGAGACTTAATTCTTGCCACCACCCGCAAAATGACAACCATCCAGGGTCCCGACGGATCCCCTTTGCAATTCTTTGCGGACCTTTCTCCTCCAACCCTACAAAAACGGAGACTGATGAAGCCTGCTCTGGAGATTCTTATTCAACATGGTATCAGGTACAGATGGGGCTTTCCTTTTGCCCTTATGTTCTCCCACAGTGGCGCATCCCATTCTGTGCGTTCCTTGGAGGAATGTCTGGATCTCCTTCAGAGACTGAACCTGGCCACTGGAGCAACAGTCCAGACACAGGGAGCCTCTCTGCCGCTCCCCATTCCCCAGAGACAGTGGACTCCTTCCTCCAAACCAAGGAGGATGGCAGACCCAACTCCCCAAATAGCTTCTCAAAGACCGAGGCAGGAACTGGAGGCCGGGGCTACTTGACTCTTGGAGCTGGACGAGGAGCTGGCCTAAGGAGGCACATTGTCTCCTTTCAGACAGTGACTTTACCACGGGACTCTTGTTTTGGTTACCATGTTTTATAGTTATGCTGATTGTCTCTTAAATGCTTTTTTCTTGTTTGTTTTTTCCCCTGAGCAGGTCTAACTACCTTAGGTTACGGTAGCAGCTCCAGAGCTTTTGAAGTGTACAACTGATATAAGAAGGACTGTAGTGCCAGCTATGTCTCAGCTAAGGGATTTTTCACTCCAAGTTATAGTTAAGAGTATCCATGCTCAGCAAGGTTCACCCAAAAATGTTTTCTAGCCTTTTCTTAATACCCCTACCGGCTAGGATTTAGACTGTTTTAGACTAGATTTGAGGAAAACGGTTAGCATTCGGTTGGGCTAGATTTGCTCATTAAGTTAGGAATTACACAATGGTAAATTGTATTTTCTCTCTTTGTCTTATTGCTTTTACTTTCTTCTTTTTCCCTCTGATTGATCTGGGCAGGCTATTTGCTACTTTTCTTTACTCTCTGGTCCCCTCAAAGCCAAGGCTGCAAAAGCTACTTCTTCTTCTTTCCCCTCTCTCTTGCTTCTCATTTCACCCTGGGGCAGTGGGCCTAGAGAGGTACTATCTGTCCCAATATATGGTAAAACCAGTCCTATGTCCGCCGGGCGGATGGCTAGGTCTTATGGGACTTATTCAGAGTAGACTTGATAGGGAGGTACTTCCCTTAAGTAATGGCTTTAGATTATGCTGGTTATCACGGCTAAACCCAACTAACTCTTGTCGTTTTACTCCCACTTTCGTCTCCATCAGATCAATTCTGTCCAATGAGATCCGACAGGACCCTCCAGCTCCTCCTCGCCCTGGCCTGGGAAAGCCGCTTCCCGTTCCCTCATGCTCAGCTGCTACTGAAGGTATGTGGCTTTTAGTTATACACATGCTTACGCCAACAGCACACCCATGACATTTCCCACAAAGATACTCACCCACAATGTAAAAGGGTTTAACTCCCCCTTCAAGCGAAGGAAGGCTTTTTTGTATTATAAAACCCACAAACCTGACATTATCTTTCTCCAGGAAACCCATTTTGCTAAGAATAAAACTCCTGCCTACCTGAATAAAGATTATCCCCAATTTTTTTGCACCACCCAGGCTTCGAAAAAAGAGGGAGTAGCGATCCTTTTGCACAAGGATTTTCAGTTCCAGCTAGACTCCAAAATTATAGACCGGGAAGGGTATTATGTCATCTTGAAAGGGAAGGTCTTGGGCACCCCTACGTCGCTTATATCTTTCTATGCCCCCACCGTAGCCCCACACATAGCGTTGATTAGACTTTTAAGGACACTGTAGGGGGGGGGAGTGGGGGAAATTGATAATAGGGGGGGACCTAAATTTGGTCTTAGACCAGAGCATGGATAAATCCAGCGTCTCTAAGCACATCCGCTTTTCTAAAAGGATTAAACAAATCAAAAAACTGCTTTATTCTTTAGACCTCGTGGATACTTGGAGGGGTCACCATCCGAAAGGAAGAGAGTACACCTTCTTCTCCCCCACCCATAAGTCCTACTCCCGTATTGATGCCCTTCTTATTAGTACCGCGCTTTTTGATAGCTCGGATAAGGCAGATATTGTTCCCTGCACGTGGTCGGACCATGCTGCAGTCTCCCTAGAAGTTGACCTGGGATCCCAATCCAGACTACCTTTTGCCTGGAAATTAAACAAATATTTGCTCTCGATACCCACATACCAGGAACAAGTTACTTCTGAACTGGCAGCCTACTTTGTGTCCAAGAGATCGAGATTGCGGAGCAAGAAATGCCCGCCCTAATGGCTCTGCGTAAGAGAGCGCAGGGCGAGAAGCCGCTGGCCGGTGCCAAGATCGTGGGCTGCACTCATATCACAGCGCAGACTGCGGTTCTAATTGAGACCCTCGGGGCCTTGGGAGCTCAGTGCCGGTGGGCCGCCTGCAACATCTACTCCACCCTCAATGAGGTGGCAGCTGCCCTGGCAGAAAGTGGATTCCCTGTCTTCTCCTGGAAGGGTGAGTCAGAAGACGACTTCTGGTGGTGCATTGACCGCTGCGTGAATGTAGAAGGCTGGCAGCCTAATATGATCCTGGATGACGGAGGGGATCTCACACACTGGATCTACAAGAAGTATCCCAACATGTTCAAGAAGATCAAGGGAATTGTGAGAGAGTGTCACTGGCGTCCATCGTCTGTACCAGTTAACTAAAGCCGGCAAGCTCTGCGTCCCCGCCATGAATGTCAACGACTCGGTCACCAAGCAGAAGTTTGACAACCTGTACTGCTGCCGAGAGTCCATCCTGGATGGCCTTAAACGGACAACAGACATGATGTTTGGGGGGAAGCAAGTCGTGGTTTGTGGGTACGGAGAGGTTGGCAAGGGGTGCTGTGCAGCGCTCAAGGCGATGGGCTCCATTGTTTATGTGACGGAGATTGACCCCATCTGTGCCCTGCAGGCTTGCATGGACGGCTTCAGACTGGTGAAACTGAATGAGGTCATCAGACAGGTGGATATTGTCATCACTTGCACAGGTAACAAGAACGTTGTAACAAGGGAACATCTGGACCGAATGAAGAATGGCTGCATCGTCTGCAACATGGGACATTCCAATACGGAGATAGATGTGGCGAGTCTACGCACCCCGGAGCTGACTTGGGAGCGCGTCCGGTCTCAAGTGGACCATGTGATCTGGCCAGACGGCAAGAGAATCGTGCTCCTAGCAGAGGGCCGTCTGCTGAACCTGAGCTGCTCTACTGTCCCAACCTTCGTGTTGTCCATCACTGCAACCACTCAGGCACTGGCTCTAATAGAACTCTACAATGCTCCTGAAGGGCGGTACAAGCAAGATGTCTACCTGCTGCCCAAGAAAATGGATGAGTATGTGGCCAGCCTTCACCTGCTCACCTTCGATGCCCACCTGACCGAGCTCTCAGACGAACAGGCCAAGTACCTTGGGCTCAACAAGAACGGGCCATTCAAACCAAACTACTACAGGTATTGAGCGACGCCGCCCGCCATGGACCAGGAGCAGCGGAGAATGGGGGGAATCTGGAATAAATAAATTATAAAGGAAGAAGTGGCTCCGCCTTCACAGCCAGGTCTAACCACACGAGCTGGACTATCTGCCATATTAGCAACTCATCACCTTAGGATATTTATTGAGGAGAAGCCGCCTAGAATACTGTAACTGCTGCCTCTGTGCGTCGCTGGGATCTGGCGCAGGGGGCGGGGGATCTCCCCCAATCATACGCTGTACCTATAGGCTTATATCCCAGCATCTGATGGGATGGGGAACAAGTTACTCGCATGAATCTGGGTGTAAAGATGAATTTATTTTGGGCTAACTTGCATTTTATTTCTTTTAATATATTTTTTCCTAAAGAAAAAGCAAAACGACCTAGATATATTTTACTTGTGGTTTTTATCGGTGATGGAGTTTTTTCGGTTTGTTTTTCCTCCTCTGTGTCCTGATGGTCTGCGGCTGTCAGGCTGCTTGAATGGCTCCTAAATAATCCACTGACACTAAGGAGCCATTTACTATACTGTGATAGCCGTGAGCACCTGTTCATAGCCATGTAATTAATTAATTAAAGCTCACGAATGACCCAAAAAAAAAAAAAAAAAAATCATTGCTGATTTGCGAACTTTGCTTGTAACGCGTGCGACTAAATTACTGCCGAATTGCGCGATTGCGAGTTAAGGGTGCCAATTTTCGTGCTTTAGACTGTGGTATTGAATAGCGATTTACAGTTTAAAAAAAAGCCTGTTTCTTGCAATGGCTGATCACTTTGAGAGTTTTTTTCTCTCCAATTTTACGGGTGTGGCTTATATTTGAGTACTTTAAGTATCTTTTTTCTACTTTCTCCCCTTGAACTTTACAGGTGCGGCTTATATGCGGATGCGGCTTATATTCCGACCAATACGGTAGTATGCTTGTATAAAGTACCATATTTATCGGCGTATAACACGCACTTTTTTTACCTGAAAATAGGGGGCAAATGATAGGTGCGTGTTATACGCCGATATTCCCTCCCCCCTCCTCATCCTCAACCTCCCTCCTCATTCTAAACCCCCTCCGCATTCTAACCCCCCCCTTCTCAACCTAAACCCCCCTCCTCAACCTAAACCCTCCCAAATACCTCCCCCTCACTTACCTGCTTCTGCTCCGGCCTCCGCTCTGCTCCTTGACCCGGTGATGTCACATGCGCGCCAGCGCGCCACGCCATTAGCATATACCGGGTGTGTATTATACGTTTTTATTTAAGTAAAAATAAAAAATACAACAAATGGAAGTGCACTGTAGGGAAAGCAAATCCTTGAATTGAATGCATAATACCTTCCATTGGTTATAATTGAAGTGTGACCAACCTTGCCAACGCATTTAATGAGACCAATGGAAATCTTGATATTTGGAAAGACCCCTGTTGAGAATCAAGGCAAAGGCTACTCACAGTAAACTATAATTGTACATCATAGTTAATTAAACATTGCATTCACTGTAAAGTGTAATTTTTCAGAAACACATATTTTGAACATAGCACCACAGTGGTACTTCAGTGCTCCCCATGTATTTTTTTCTGGATGCAGATAGGGAAGGAGAGACAGATTTCAGGCAGAAGAACGTAGACTTGTATAACAGGGTTGGGCTGACCTGTTTTGCCTTTCAATGACGGAGGAGTCCTTAGAGTAGGAGTTAATAGTTTGTATAGCCATCCAGGTATTTTAGATGTGTCTTAGACCAAGAGCCCCAGAATTTATTTGACTCCTATGTAGTGGCGGAGCTAATGCATGGAGGGCCCAGGTACTGAGCAGATGCGTGCAAATGTGCCCACAAATGCTTCATTCTACAATCCATAACCATTTTAAACATGGCTTCCTTTAAGCTTATGCCCACTGCATTACTCAGCTTTTATGCAAAGCCAAGGTTGGATTATACACAAGCTGGGAATCTTACCCACGGACAACTGTTTCAAAGTTACTGCCTTTCATCAGCGTGGACGGGATCCCAGCTTGTGTTGTGGGCATTATGAGTAGGTAGTTCACCACAACAATAATTTAATATATGGTGGGCAAAAGAGCGATAGAAGTCTCCACCGGACAGTAGTACAGTAAATAAATAGTACATCTGTGTTAATACAGTTACTGCATTCTGGGAAGCTGAGCAGGGGCCCCGGTGCTTTACACCCCAGCTCATAGTTCCCTGTGTTTGTCCTTGAGCTACTCATGCCAGCATACCTGTGTCTCTATTACTACCTTGTACCAGAGTACCCATGCTATTGTCAGTTACTTGTAGAATGTATCCGTGTCCCTGCTACCAGAGTGCCAGTATGCTAGCTCTTCTATTATCTGCCTATGGCCTGACTTATGCGCCTTCCCATCTGATCTTAAGTCGACAAATTTCTGCTCAATTCACCGCCATGAACTCTGTCCCACCATTCCTTTTTTTTTGTTTTGTACGAACTATAGCAGCTATCATTATACTACTCAGGTGAACTAGGTTACTGATCCTCACTATTACATATAGTTATTTAAATAAAAATTATCATGCTTATTATTTTGGGGTCTGCCCACTCCCATTATTTTCAATGTAGTCTAAAAAACAAGACAGGCATCCCTTTGAGGAAGGACTAGCTATTATTCTGCAAAGTACTCTGGAAAATTAGAAAATAGTCCACGCTTTGCAGGTGGATCAGTAAGACTAAAGTAAAAAATAAAAATTCCACTCCTTAAAATATACAGTATTGTAATTTTTTTAAACAGTTTATAAAACAAACATTAAATAAAAATAAACCATAAACCTAGACTTTGGACTTTTTTGTATCCCTCCTAAAGTTTATAAGAAAACAGGATTAAATATTTTTACACACTTTTTCCTGCTCACAGCTTACCTACAGTGCAAGAGAAGCTCCTGTGAATATGCAGTTAATTGCACACTCATATTTCCACAGTGGCTCACTATAGTGCCTTTTTATGGAATTTGCAAATACATGTAAATCCCAACTTTACTATCCATAAAGGAACTAGACAAGGTTGCCCTTTATCTCTTTTACTTGCTCAAAATAAAAATAAAAAAGTATATTTCAGGAATAACTATTGGAAATATAGATTTGCAGATGATTTACTTTTATCTATAACAAAACAACATATATTTCTTCCAAATTTTATAATACCTTATTAACCTTTAGCAAATGTTCTAGTTTATTAATGATAAGCCTGAAACATTAAACATTTGCTTTAATCTTATTAAATCGAATACGTTTATTGAAAGAGTCTTGATCCCAATACCACACAGTGCCTTGCAAAAGTATTCACCCCCCTTGGCATTTTTTATGTTTTGTTGCCTCACAACCTGGAATTAACATGGATTGTTTGAGGATTTGCATCATTTAGTTTACAGAACATGCCCACAACTTTTTTTTTAAATAGTTTTTATTGAAAGGAATACACATTTTTCCAGAACAACAAGCAATAAGGCACATTGACATATAAGATTTTACATAAACACGTATGCCTTATAATCAAAACTATAGTATACCCTTTCAGTTTTCCTTTCTCTATTATTCTGTAGTTACTGTAGCAACCTTTTAACTTAAACAAGGGAAACTTGAGCAAACAAAACGTAATTATATAAAAACTAAAAATTTAAATAAGTAAATAACTATGGAGATAAGGGAAAGTTCAATAGACCAAGTTGAATCTATATATTTATATCTAAAAAGGCCTTCCTCCGCTTGAAAGGAAAGTTAAAGCCTTTCACGTTGTGAGTGAGTACTGTTATGGGCATGGGTAAATTAATAAGGTGTCTGTCAGATATGCTGAATTAGCTTTACCTTTCCGGCGAGCTGTCGAGGAGGGAGTGAGGAGCGGCTCCTCCTTCTGGAGGTGTGGAAGTGGCTGAGCCCTGGGTGAGCGAGTTTTAGCAGGCTTGATTCTAGTTAGAATATAAAAGCAAAAGTGCGTGAGTTTAGATGCAACCCCCTGGTGCCTTATCATAAAAAACAGTTGGCTTAATTTTGGCTCGGATAATGTAATTATGAATGGGATTAGATTGTGCCCGTTGACCTGCAAACAGGCAGCCACTAGAGCCTCCACCAAATAAGGATCATTACGCTTATGCCCTGAGACCCCGGGAATGCTAAAGGGGCGCAGGGGGCGAGTAGGCAAAGGATGTGAGTAGTTTAAATTATTTGGATGGTGATTGACATTAGGAGGTCGGGTAAGCAGCGTAATTAGCTGATCCCAGCTTAGATATACTCTAAAGATGTATGCTTTGGCAGGGACACAGTAATCAGAGAGTGAATTGCTTAGTTCCGAACCCAGTAGAGGGTGGTTGAGCACCGGTTGGTAAGTAAATGGTAGGTGAGCACAAATACAGAAAGTTGTGAGAAGAACAAATAGAGTGGTTATTGAAAAATCAAGCATTCTTAGGACCTCTAGCCCTAACCTATTCCTGTCAATCCGTTAAAGTACTAGCAAGTTCCGCTTCAGGTCCTGCCGGGAAGGACAATTATAAATAAGATAAAAAGGAGTGTTACCGTAATAGAGTAGCCAGATCTATAAATAATTTGTGCTAACATTAATAACAAAACTCTTTACATAAATTATAAACAGTAGAAACAGCTAAACCTAGACCAGCCAGAGGGGTCTCGCCAGGCTAAGTATTATTTCCTCAATTAGCAACAGTAGGTGTTTCTTTAACAATCTACTACAACCTGCTAGGTAGGAAGGAAAAGCAAAGCATGGGTTAATAACAGTTCAAAAGTCTTTTGTCAACTGGGTACAACTCGTAGCAAAAGTCCTGAGTTCCTCCGGGAGCCAGCCCAAAAGGCAAGAAGTAGGGGGGAAAGGTAGTACAGAACAGTTAGCTCAGTTCTGAGCAACCTTCCTGAGAGTCTCCCCTAGGTAACATCAAAAAAGCAAACAAAAAAAAAGCAAAAAGGAAACAGGACTTTTTGATAGCATGGTGCCTCTTTAGTCGAACCCTCGTTTTGAACAGTCCTGAGGATAAAGACAATTGTGCTAGTGTGTCAGCGTGTCCATGTTTTGGCTGGGGCGTCTGTTGGCAGTTTTTGAGACGTGATCAGCAGGCCTCTTTTGTCTGGTCACTTCAGACCATGGTCTCTTTGGAAGAGGCAAAGTTGCTGAAGCAGATGCCATAGGGGCTGGGTCCCCCCCATTTAGTTCTAGACGCTTAAGAAGCTCTTGGCAGTAATCTAGGGAGCGTGTTGTATATTGGATACCTCCCACAGAAAAGATCAGGGCAAAGGGGAATCCCCAGCGATATCTGATGCCATGGCGTAGTAGCACTTCCAGGGCCGGCTTCATCAGCCTCCGTCTTTGTAGCGTAGTTGGAGAAAGATCCGCAAAAAACTGGAGCTTAGCCCCATCAGGACCAATGATCGATGTCTTGTTGCGGGTAGCTGCGAGGATCAGGTCTCTGGATTGTTGGCGCAGAAGCCTGACAATGATGTCTTTAGGGAGGTCTTGATTGCGGCTCCCCCCAAGGGCTCTGTGCGCTCGCTCTACCTCCCACTCGTGGTCCGGGTATCCTGAGAGGATCTCATCTATCGTGCCCTTAAGGTAGCGTGGTAGATCGACTATAGCCGTGGGGACGCCTCTAATCCTCAAATTAAATCTTCTGGATCTATTCTCCAAGTCCTCCAACTTATCTTCTATATCCGAGATACGGGAGGAATTGCCAGCAATGTTGGCCCTGTCCTTCTCCTGCGCCTCTACCACTTGGTCCATGGTTTCCTCAAGTTGATGGGTCCTCTGTCCTATCTCTTGTATGTCTTTTTGCAGTGCCGTGACTGCTCTGTTGATATGGGAGGCCAGGAGCGCTTCAATTCTTGCCATTGAGGCACTATTGATGGATACCTCCGGCTGTAAGGTTACCTCCTGAGAGTCTAAATCTGAGATGTCCGATTGCTCTGAGGTGAGGTCTTGTGCCGGTGTTTCCAATGCTTCCAGAGTTTTAAAATGCTCGTCAATTTTTTTTGACGGTAAGGATTTTTTATTTTTCCCCATTTCTGCGCTGCTGATTGTCTCCGGGTTGGCTGTTGGATGCCTAGGCATTTAGCCAGTTGCTCTGATGAGAACCCTCCGCTTCAGCTATATCCACTCAGGTAATTAGATCTGCTGTGTTTGGTGCTGTCGGGATACACCTAGTTCCTGTAATGTTGTCTTGGTGTTTTTTTTGGTCCTTGCCGGCTAGAGCCATGTAGGGCCGCTGTAGTTACATCTCAATGTATTGTTGAGCTCTGTCAATCATGTGCTCTCAGTAGGCCCAAGCTGCTTTCATCAATGTCCCACTAGATGGCATCAATGCTCTGTCTGGTGCGGGTGATGTATCTTGTTGAGTACTGGACTGCACTATTTTCTGAGCACCAGTAGGTGGCAGTGCTGCTCCCTCCAGTGATAATAGGATGTTTGGTTTGATGTTGTACCAATACTGAGCACAGGCCACGGCTGAAGCAGTTATATAAGGAAAGGAAAATCTTGTTACCATTAGTAATGAGGCAGTAGTAATGAAGATGAAAATAAAGAGGTTGTATGCCCCCTTCTGCAGTCTTATAAGCAGTGCAAAGTCTTTGTCCCCTTAGGGTCAGTATCTAGGCCTTAGAATCTTAAAGTCCTGAGCAAGCCCTTATATTACTTGAGTCAGGGAGCAGTGAGGTCACCCTTTAGTGTCCCTTTGGAGTGTTTTTAACTGTACAGGTCCCTGTGCTTTTGGGAGCCAAGAGTATTAAAGCCTCCCTTGCTGCTACTAAAAACACTGCAAACCTAATCTTTTCTGGGCCTCTCACACAGTCTCTTCTTGTTAGGGTGCAACTTGCAGCTTCTGGATCCCAAAACTTGATTTTTAAAACCAGCTGGGTCCTCCTGTGCACAATCCTGGTCATATATATCAATTTGGTGATAGATAAGTCACTTTATATATGGTCTTAAATGTTTTTTTTCAGCAGAAACACACATCCTCTTTCATATATTATAGCTTTGAGAGATAAGCTGCTGGGTCTTCTTCTCTTAAAAAGTAATACAGTTTATTGTGTACCATATCTTTAGATTATTACACAGACTAGATCTCCAGTAGTATAAGGCAAAGAATTGTATAGGTTTGAAACAGACAGGCAATATGAGTCATTACCAACCTTAAGTAGGCATGTTGTTTATCAGTGTTTCAGAGACTCCTTTGTTCTGGTTCAGCTGCAAATCTCAGGAAAAAAGTTGCCAAACTTGATTTTTAAAGCCAGCTGGGTCCTCCTGTGTGCAAATTTGTTGATTTGGTGATAGAGAAGTTACTTTATATATAATTTTCATGCTTTCTAAAGCCTTATTGCTGGGAGCTGGTTGTTTTGCTTCCTCTCTCTATATATTTATATCTAAAGGGTTCCTTAACCAAGGTATGAATCAATGCTTAGCCATTCTTCACCTCCTAAATAATTACTTCTAAGCTATGTCCATTTAGTTATGCAGCTCAATTTGCTTAGTTAATCTACTATTTCAGTAAACTGCCACCCAGAACAATGCAATTCTTAAACTTATACAGTTATTATACATGCATTCACCTCTTGTGTCGCAGTCTAGACGAACCAGAGTCTCCAGGACCAGCTCTCGAGTCTCCTCCAATCCAAGCCCCCATCTAGCTCAATTCTGATAGTTTGTTGCTATCTTATTACCATTGGATCACTCAGATCAAGGGGAAACCAAACGACGACCCTAACCAGGGATTCCAGATTTTATAGAACTGTGGCATAGTATCCAATATAGCAAATGTTAACTTCTCATTTATTGCTATGTAATTAATTTTCTTAATAACCTCCTGCGCATCTAGCTTCTCCGATTTCCACTGACTGGCAATGTGTACTTTGGCAGCGGCAGCCATTATCTGGAATAGCCTATTCTGGTTCTTTGATAAAATAGGAAGTTTAATCCCCAATAAACAAGATTCCATGGTTGCCGGAACCGTAGTCTCAAATAATGACGTGGCCATTAGTGCTAACCTTTCCCATAGCTTGTGAACCGCCTGACACAACAACCAGGTATGAATATGGTCTCCTATTTGTTGACAGCCCCTAAAACAGTTACTGCTTACCTTAGGGTCATACTTATTGAGTTTATCTGGAGTGCAATATATTCTCTGAAGTACTTTAAAAGAGGTCTCTATGTGCGTCTAATTACATGTTGCCCTGCTTAGATTGAAGAATGATTTCTGCCACTTTTTCCATTCCCATTCCCCCCCCAGCTCATTTTCCCATTTACAGATATATGTTGGTTTGTCTGTATTGTTTGACTTAGTGAATATATCGTATAACGAGCCTATTATCCCTTTTGCAAGTGGGAGGTTTTTGCATGTTACCGAGAACCAGGAGGATTTTGGGGGTCCAATTTTTGAAAAATATTTTGCTGACCCAGCTCCTTATCTTTAGGTAGTTGTAATACTCCCCTGAAGGAAGAGCATATTTTTCGCCAAACTGCTCCAGAGTCATCAAATGACTCCCTATAAACCAGGAGTCTAACTTGTATAAGCCCCTAGAAGCCCACCAATGTTTAGATGTTATGTTCATGGTTGCCCAAATATCCTGGGAGGAAAGGACCGACCAAAGGGGAGATGCACCTATATTTAGCTTGTTCTTGGATCTGGCCCATTTCCACGTTATTATAGTCAAATTTATTATGGGGTTCGGATGTGATTTAATCGGGCTCAATCCTTCAGGCACCCAAATTAATGTGTCCCAGCTATGTTGTTGCATTTGCTGTTCTAAAAATACCCAGCCCGGCTGATGCTTCACTGAATGCGCTTGTGGTAGTTGGGACAGTCTAGCTGCTTTAAAATAATCCCTCAGATTAGGACATGATAGCCCCCTTCTTTTTTATGTCTGGACATTACCTTCCTAGATATATACGAGATTTCTTATCTTTCCACACATACCTAAAAATACTGGACTGGAACCGGTCCAGTTCTCTCAGGGAGATCGGCATAGGAAGCGTTCTAAAGAGATATAGAATCTTTGGCAGAATGTTCATTTTGACTGCCGCAATTCGGCCGGTCCAAGAAAGAGGGTAATTCCTCCATCTGAGCAAGTCCTCATTCAACTTTCTGTACATGGGGGGATAGTTAGCCCTATACAAATCAGAGATTTTAGGTGTAATATTAACCCCTAGGTATTTTATATGTTTGGTAGGCCACGAGAAGGAATACAGAGATTTCAGGTGGTCTATGTCGGCCTGAACAATGCCTAAGCTCAAAGCCTCCGGTTTCCCCAAATTCAGCCTAAGTCCTGACATTTTGCCAAACCTGTCAAGAGTCGACATCAATGCTGGTATGGAGGACCTGGGATTTGTTAGGGTACATAGGATATTATACGCGAAAAATGAGCACTTAGTGTTGTAACCCCACTTGGAGCCCTTGAATTTCCCTATCCTCTCTAATGAGCTGCACCAGTGGTTCCACAGCCATGGCAAATAATAGGGGTGAGAGTGGGCATCCCTGTCTTGTATCTCTCTGTATGTTAATTTAAGCTCTATGCTCGCCTGGCAACCTTAGAGTAGCTGTCGGGGCTTCATAATATGTGCGGAGTAGAGTAATAAACCGACCCCTAAGACCAAACCTGTCCAGAACTTTAAACAGATACGGCCAATCAACCATATCGAAGGCTTTCTCTATATCTAGAGCCAGTAGACACATCGGGGAGCTCGCTTTATGCACTAGATATTGAATATTGAGATGCCCACAACTTTTAAAGATGTTTTTTTTTATTTTTTTATTGTGAAGCAAACAACAAATAGGACAAAATAACAGAAAAAGGCAATACTTTGTAGAGACATCTTTTGCAGCAATCACAGCTCCAAGTCGCTTTGGATAAGTCTCTATTAGCTTACCTCATCTTACCACTGTGATTTTGCTCATTCCTCCTTGGATAACTGCTCCAGCTACTTCAAGCTAGATGGTTTGCGCTTGTGAACAGCAATCTTTAAGTCTGACCACAGATTTCCTATTAGATTGAGGTCTGGGCTGTGACTAGGCCATGCTAACACATTTACATGTTTCCCCTTAAACCTCCTAAGTGTTGCTTTAGCAGTGTTTTTTGGGTCATTGTCCTGTGGAAAGAGAACCTCCGTCCTAGCCTCAAATCACGCAAAGAGTGGTACAGGTTTTGCTCAAGAATATCCCTGTATTTAGCACCATCCATCTTTCCCTCAACTCTGACCAGTTTCCCAGTCCCGGCTGATGAAAAACATCCCCACAGCATAATGCTGCTACCACCATGTTTCACTGTAGGGATGGTGTTCTTTGGGTGATGTGATGTGTTGGGTTTGCGCCAGACATAGCATTTTGTTTGATGGCCGAAAAGTAATGGCTTTCTTCTGGCCACTCTGCCCAACTCTATGGAGCGTACGGCTTATTGTCGTCCTATGTACAGATACTTCAGTCTCTGCTGTGGAACTCTGCAGCTCCTCCAGGGTTACCTTAGGTATCTGTGCTGCCTCTCTGATTGATGCCCTCCTTGCCCGGTCCGTGAGATTTGGTGGGCGGCTGTCTCTTGGCAGGGTTGCTGTTGTGCCATGTTCTTTCCATTTGGTTATGATAGATTTGATGGTGCTCCTGGGGATCATCAAAGATTTTGATTTTTTTTTTTTTTTATAACCTAACCCTGACTTGTACTTTTCAACAACATTGTCCTTATTTGTTTGTAAAGTTTCTAGGCCTCTGGGGCCTTTCAAAAAAGGTATATGTATATGTAATGACAGATCATGTGACACTTAGATTGCACACAGATGTGACTTCGGAAGGTAATTGGTTGTACCAGAGCTTTTTATGGGCTTCATAACAAAGGGGGTGAATACATATGCACATGCCAATTTTCTGTTTTCTATTTCTAAAAAATAGTTTTATGTATATATTTTTCTCATTTCACTTCACCAACTTAGACTATTGTGCTCTGATCCATCACATAAAATTCAAATTAACAAAACATTGAACTTAAGGCTGTAATGTAACAAAATAGGTAAAAAGTAAAGGGGGTGAATACTTTTGCAAGGCACTGTTTTTCTTGGTTGGGTCATATTCATTCTAATATATGGATAACAGGTTTACCACACATATTATAATATTTTATATGTCTTTGTATCCCAATAAATCAATTAAAAATGAGTTATTTACAAATATTATTTACTGGATATATATATAACAATACACATTCTAGAATTAAAAAAATATAATTCATAACCATAAAACTATGGATGGTCTTTCTTTTCATTTATACAATTATAATATAGCTGCACAATTGATCTTATCTTGCATCTTGACAAATGTGGGGAAAAAATGAATTAAAATTGATTTATAATCCTTACACTAAGGATTAGTGTAAGGATTATTATTTCTATTATCTCTAAGCATTATTATCTCTATGGTCTATCTATAGATTTAAATTGAATCTTTCAACAATCAAACATGTCCAGATAACCAAAATTCTAATTTTATTCCAGGTAAAGACAAAAAAAAATTGGTAATGTTTTCAAGAATTTATAATTTTTATTGTGACAATAAAATTAAGATTCTGTCAATTTACAATTTTCTTTTCAAATGCCCAATTTTTGTTAAAATGTTTTTCTTCAAATGGTGTAAATGAAGACATTATATCAACAGACTGAAAAGATAATAAAACATTTTTTGTTTCTCCTCATAAAAAAAAGCTATTCTTGCAATTATTTATACTAAAAAGCGTCAATTTAAAACAAGAAGAAAAATTAATTTTTCAATAAATTGGGAAACAGATTTAAGAAAAACAATAGCAACACTAGATTGCAATTTTTTATTTTATTAGTTTTAATGAAAATAACAGAAACTTCATTAAAATGATAACATAGAAGCTATAGGTTTCCTTCTAAATTAAAAAATTCCCTCTAGCTCTAATAAATGTTTTATAGACTGTGGCCAAGAAAATATTTTTTTTTTTTTATAACCTTTGGGATTGTCCAAAACAATTACATTTATGAAGTAAAATTTGCAAAATTATATCTGAAATTCTCAATTTTTAAATGGTCTATTAGGTCTTCTATATAACCTTGCTTAAAAATGTATTACAATTTATTTTGCTGCAACATGTATTTTTGTTACTTCAATATGGAAACTTCCAAATGTACCTTTTTTCTATGTAAGTCCAAATAATTAATCACATTCTTGTAATGAAGATATGTACTTTAGAAGATAAAATGAAAATATTTTAAATAGTTGGTCTCCGTGGTTGAATTTAAAATTATGCCAATCACTTCTCTCTGTTCTTCTTTCAATTATTTTGGAAAATTAGATAATAAATAAAATTAATAATTGACCTTATATAATCTTCTTAAGAAAATGTGCTTCACTTTATTATTATTTATATACTGTTCTTATATGAAGACAAAATTGCACTGTTTGATTTAATGTGTATATATATATATATATATATATATATATATATATATATATAGAGAGAGAGAGAGAGATCATATATAATCTTTATCTAAAATAAAAAACTTAATGTAGAAGTTTAATATATTAATAATAGTAATATTATAGGATTATAGGTTATGCCTACTACTGATATTTTTTGAGTAAGAGGTATATGACATGATTTCATCATGGAAAAATAATTATTCTACGAGTGCTTATATTATATATCTATTACAGTATTTTTATAAGCTTGAAATACATTAACTCCTATATAAATAAATACACATTAAATAAATACACAATAAATACACATCTCTCTCTCTCTCTCTCTCTCTATATATATATATATAATATATACACACACACATATAATTTCAAATATACAGGCAGTAGTGAAGTTTTGAGTCTTTATGCACATTTTCTCTGTGTTTAATCATTTATGGGAGTTACATAACTTTACTTTTTTTTTAATGTTTTCTCAAAATTCCAGGGGTGCTCCCAAACAACTGATTTGTGAAGTATTCATATCAAGTAGCTCACAAAACAGTTGTAATGTTTCAAAGAGGCAGTGACCAAACATTACAACAAGTTTTCAATTATTTCCCTGAATGTTGTGTATTTGATGAGGATTGAGAGCAAAGCATTTTTTAATGAAAGAGCAAACACAAAAACAATTTAATGGTCTTTATTTTCAATTGATACTGTATGATACAAAGGTTCTAAAAAGCTACAAAAAATCTACCACTATCAAGAAGGCATCAAAATCTTTCACTTTGCAAAGACATTAAAACACCTGCTGTAACCGACACAAAAATAGCAGTTTAGAGTGATGAAATAATTGCACTTAACTGTCATAGATATTAAAGTAATCACACATGTACCGCAAAAAACTAGAATACAATTTTTTCATTTTTTTCTTAAACAAAGCACCGTTTAAAAAAAAATATCTCTGCACACAAACCCTAAAAAAAAAAAAAAAAAAAATCATATTACTATCTCTCTAAAGATAAATTCACTTTAAAGCCAACACTTGAGACATTTTTTTTTTTATTTTAACAAAAAGGTACCAGTACCTACACGAAGACTGTAACAAAGACAAAAAACAAACATATTGAACTGCTAAAAGCTTCGACTGAAAATGACTTTTGACCGGTATACGAAAAACAGTAAAAACAGCATTCTCTCTGAAAGAAAGAGGGGCGATATGTCAAATAGGCAGTTTCTTTATCAAAAACCAGCAGCAGTCCAATATTAAATTAACCACTGACCATATATGAATATGTTTAAGTCACATAACCAGTTTTTACACAATACAGAAACAGAAAGTGAGAGTTCCTCGAAGTCATTTACAATGTGAACATAATATCATGGTTTACACACAGTATACTAATATTTAAGAAGTAAAGGCTATTCAGGTTTCAACATTATAAAATTATTTTTTTCTTTTCTCAGGCACATTTTAAACTTTATTTTATTTTTACAAAGTGGAGATCCCACTCAAAAAAGAAATTATAAGTATTAGTACAGTAAGGAAAAAAAAAAAAAAAATGGGTCACGTTTATTGTATCCTCCAAAGCTGTGGATAATCCTTGTTAAACAAGGTAAAAGTAACAAATATATGTAGGGACCATGGAAAGCCCATGTTTGTGTTTGCTGCATTTCAAACAAAATAAATAAAATTGCTGAATAAGCTTACTTTTCCCACCATTGTCCCTGTTAGCCAGTGTACATTAAACTACAGCTGCATATGTGATCATTGGCTAACAGAGACAAGCCTCTTAGTTTTGCACAAACACGCATGTTCTGCAAGCTTCAAATAAGTGTAAACAACTTCTTTTTCATGATTGTTTTTGTTATTACTGAATGAGCTTAAAATTAGAGCTTCCATGCCCTTTTATGTTTAATTTCAAACATTTCCAAAAATATCATCTGTAAAAATAACCCTGGAGGCTTAGCTAAATTAAAACTTTTTGGGATAAGTGATAGAAAAACATCCTTGTGTAGATCTGTATATTAAATATGTATACAAATATTTCACTTTTTTTTTTTAAATCAAGGGCAATGTGCTCCTTAAACTTCTTGAGACTGAAAATGTATATATTTAAGCAAAAACGTTTTTACAAGAGAAATTACTTCCATAGGAAGAATCTCAACTATATTTTTGTATTTTTATTTTTTATTTAACATCACAGTATGCATGTTCTAATTATCTACTACTTATGTACTGACAATTTTAACCCTTCATTTTAGTAGCATTTTATATTGAAAAGTGTTTGTGTGGTAGAGTAAAAACTACTCTAACGAAATGTAATACAGCAGTAATACAAAACTTCAACAATAAATTATTAGAACTCTTTTAAGAAGTGGAGTCTTAATGTGGCAAAGGCATTTTTTACTCTTTTCGGTGTACGGAGACTGAATTTTTCACTCAAAGTATTTCTCTAGGCTTGTTGCGTTAAAGATATAAAAGTTAAATACTTAAGATTCACCTGAATTTTTCATTGTAGCAAAAAATGTTGGATGCATTCTCCTTTTATTGGCTTTAGTGTTATTTTAGTGTTATATTGCCAGTAAAAAATACTTTGTGAGAGGAAACAATTTAAACAATGGTTGGTTTCATGAGTAGCGAATATTCTGTAAGCATCCAGTTAGGTTCATAGCTATTCCCAGTACGTGATGGAAAACCATCAAGTATAAACTCCCTGGGCCTCATTCTATTATCGGCCGCAGCCGCTGCGGGGCCGCAAGGACCGGCCGCAAGCTATTCTGCTATTCTATTCCCTTACGGCCGTAGGCTCCGGCAGGCTTGCGGCCGGTGCCTTGCTATCTCTTGCGGCCGCTCGCGCCGGAGGAAAGCCTTTGATCTAAAACGGCCGCAAGAGATTTGCAATTCAATTGCTCCGGGAAACCTCTCTGCAAGGCTAAAAACGAGCCGCAGTTACTTGCAGGAAAAAGGTCTCGCTAGCACCAATTAAGCACATAAAATAGCTCAAATAAAGCCATCCTGCACTTTGAGAAGACTATAAAGGGATTTTAGGTGTTAGAAAAAATAGCACATAATTATCCTGTACTCAAACCCGTAAAATATTTCATTTTTAATATCCGTAAAATATCCATGTAAAAAGTCCAGAGTGCTTGGAGCACCTCAGACACGCCCACGCCGCAGCCGGAAAATAAACAGTTAATTTGAACTCGGGTTTGGGCAGATGTGCAAGCTTGAGAGTGGGTTACTTTTAATCCTCATGTCCCCCAATATGATCCCTAGCATTTACAGAGCTGTACAGTGCAGGCTTGAATTTATTTTTGACTTTTTATATTTCACAGATTACGGCCGGTTCCAAGATATGCGGCCGGCCGTAAAAGGAGATCCTTGCGGGGCCGTATAATAGAATCGCGAGTAAACTGAACCCCCGCAAGGAATCGCAGCCTTACGGCCGATTTACGGCCGATAATAGAATGAGGCCCCCTGTGTTTAATACACTTTAGTGAGATACTATAAGGCATCTGAAAAGCATTGCAACCATATTTACCAAGGATAAAGGTTTTGACTTAAACTGATTAATTGGAAACGGATAGACTACATTGTAAAACTATGTACAGATAATATACTGAATAAATACAAATATGTTTTCTTAAGTTTCTGTGCTTTAAATAATGACGTGACTGGCCAAATGCACTTTCCTCTCTTTATGATTTAAGTCAGATCAATCATTTGTGCCACGTCGATAGGTTGGTACTGCCAAGTAGAAAGCTGTTCTTTTTGTCTACGTGGACCGATAATTATGTCTAGCTCTTACAATAAGCGTGTCAAATATCAACTGCTAACTGCAAGAACCTGAAATTATATTGTAGGTGCTCTAGGGGTAATGAGAAGAAGCAGATCTTAATAGCAAGGGTGGTAGATAAGTTGAACAGCTTTCCAGAGAAAGTGGATGGGGCAAATACAATATTTGATTCTAATGGTCAAAATCTATGTGGGGGCAAAAAAAAGCACAAATAAGGATGAACGAGGAATAAAAATATATTTTATTAATGATCAATAAACAATGGCACAATTAAAATAAAGAAAAATTAAAAAACATTTTAATCGTTTTTATTTTAATTGCGCCATTTTTTATGGATAATAAAGAAACTTGTTTATGATCATAAGTATTTGTTGATTGATCATAAATATTGTATCCCTGATACCTCCTTTTTTATACTAAGTAGTGATATGCACTTGGGGATAACGGATTTATCCTTTATAAAAGAAAATAAAAAGACTTTTAAAGTATTTGTACACAGTTTTACAAGGTGATCTGTCAACGTCACTTTAAAGACAAGTGATAAATGTGAATAGATATTAGACAGCACAATAGTCATTTTTAGAAAATAAGCATTTTTAGGGCTAGCTGGTAATGCAGATAAAATACTGCTGTCCTTTCAGTAATGGAAAGATTGAATACATACAAAGCCACACTTGGCACGGACTTAACAGACAGACTATAAGTATTCTTGTGTGGGCTTGAAGGCCTGTAGATATGACTCTATCTATACAACCAAAGGCATTATGGTGATCTGTGAATATTTTTGGTCTCTACAAATTTCCATAATTATGGCAGCACTTTTCTAAGCTGGAATTTTCAAAAACCAAAGGCACGTTCAAATAAGATTACAGAATCATTTGGTCATGAGAGTTTAAAAAGAAATGTAGCTGCGGGCATTAGCACAGAAACTTGGGTGCTTGCCGATTGTTTTGCGTCTTGGCATGTACATTGCCCAAAATAGGCACAAGACAGACTTGTGTTTCAAAAGGTGTTAAAAAAAACCGAATTAAACAAAGGTTTGTGAAAGAGCACTCCCTTCCAAAGTATGAACAATAGCAAGGTATTGTATATAAGAACACTTGAATAGGAAACCAGTGAAGTTTTATAAGCTCTGTACTTCATATATGAAGAATAATAAAGTTGGTCCACTAAAATGTTCACTTTCTAAAACCAACATAGTATTAAACTTTTGATTTAGATAAGCTGGGGCCTTAAACAGAAGGTTGATTGTGAAATGTATTAAACAAGAGTGATGTGGGGAAATTGGGTCTTTAGAGATTAAAATTAACCAACGCACAAGTATTTCTTTTTGGCTCTTTGCAGGAGAATTGACTATCACTTCTTTCCTTTTTCAAAGGCTTTTCTGAATGCAAGTGAAAGTGTGCACAGCCAGGTCAAGTGGAGATTATTTCATAGAAGAAAAAAAAAAACTACCAATGTAGCCAATTTGCTATCAGTAAAGTCTTTGATAAGAGGCAAGAGTGCAGAGACTGCACATAAAGTACAAAGAAAAGAGCGAGATGGAGGGTGGGAGAAAGAGATGAAGAATGGGAGAAAAAAAGAGGGGGATGGAGGAAGGGGAGAAAAAAAGAGGGGGAGGGAGAAAGATGGAGGAAGGGGAGGAGGAGAGAAAGAGATGGAGGAAGGGGAGGAGGAGAGAAAGATGGAGGAAGGGGAGAAGGAGAGAAAGAGATGGAGGAAGGGGAGAAAGAGATGGAGGGAGGGGAGAAGGAGAGAAAGAGATGGAGGAAGGGCAGAAGGAGAGAAAGAGATGGAGGAAGGGGAGAAGGAGAGAAAGAGATGGAGAAAGGGGAGGAGAGAAAGAGATGGAGGAAGGGGAGAAGGAGAGAAAGAGATGGAGAAAGGGGAGAAAGATGGAGAAAGAAAGGGGAGAAAGATGGAGAAAGAGATGGAGAAAGATGGAGAAAGAGATGGAGAAAGAGATGGAGGAAGGGGAGAAAGATGGAGGAAGGGGAGAAAAAGATAGAGGAAGGGGAGAAAAAGATGGAGGAAGGGGAGAAAAAGATGGAGGAAGGGGAGAAAAAGATGGAGGAAGGGGAGAAAGATGGAGGAAGGGGAGAAAGAGATGGAGAGTGGGGAGATAGAGGCAAAAAAACAGTTTGTCAGTAGAGAAAATAAAACTAAAAATTCAGTAAAACCAAATGCTAGATAACATGGGTCTTAAAATGTTTCACCTATCCACCTCTATATATTAAAACACAATTTGTGGTGGTATTGTGCATTTAATAATGATAATAATATTATTATTAATATAAATACCAATTTATTATGTTTAGCTTTTCAGTTTTCAGGCATGTATGTGTTTACTAAAAATGACAAAACATTTCTTCAGCAATGTAAAACTAAAAAGTAGCTAATAAAATATAGCAACTATTATACTTTCAAGGACAGCATTTTAAAAAAAAATTCTTGTGCACTATTCTGCAATATCTGTAGCAAAATAAAACACAAACTACTAATTATAAATAAAACAAATTAAAAATAATGCAGCCATTTGTTTTCCTTAAAAGTAAAATATTATGGAGGATTGGCAGCTTTTATCAATTTCATAAAAAATGTTTGTTAATTATTTCTGCTCAGATTCAGTTTTAAAATCTTTAGTATACTTAGCAATAAAATAGTTTATGATATAAATTTGATGTTAGTTAAAAATGCTTAAAATTTACTTTGGTTTTCTGAAACGTATGAAGGAGTTGCATCTTGTGTAAGGTTATCGTAATAAATTATAAACAATTAACTCTAGTGTGACATTCTAAGGCACTGCATATAGAAATGCTTTGGCGGTTCTGAATAAAAGAACTTTCTATAAAACTAGTAGCTGTTAATAAGAGAAATACTTCCAGCTTACAAAAGAGCTCACAGTTGACAGGCCACTTTTTTGTTATTAGTACATTATAAACAGTTAAAGGGGAATTAAGGCTTTTCAGAATGAATGTGTGCTGGGTTTAGGCCATAAATACTGAAAGAAAAGGTATATATAACAAAAGCAAGTGATCCCCCTTCATTTACAACAGTGTGAAAAGTAATAAACATCAAAAAATGCAGCTTTTTCTTTTTAACAAAAAAGTTACCTATTTGAGAAATGTCTGCGATTTAAATGCTTTATCAAGTATGTTTCATTCATTGTTAAAAAAAATAGCAAATAACAACCATTAAAACAGTCAGCTTTAAGTAGGAGTTGACGTGAAATACAAGTGCTTAAATAGCAGACTCATTTTTTGCATTAAAGGTCAGTTAAAATCATGGCAAACATTATGAATGAGTATCACAACAATATTCAAAAAAGAAGAGTGAAATTAATCAGCTCTAATCAAATCTAATTTTACTTTTATGAAACCAAAAGAAAGAGAATCCACTTATTTAAAATAGACAGGCAACAAATATTCACTCTAATATTGTGACATCTCTGTGGGCAGCGAAGTCCGTATAATTAATCTTGTAAGATTCCTATATTTAACCTAAGTGTTGCTTAAGAATAATTTGTTACATTTTTTTTAATTTCTACCTGTCAGTTCACTTGGACAATCAAACATACTTAAGAGTCTTGATTTGAGGCTGAAATAGACAATTATTTAATTATCTGAAGAAGCAGACAGAAATGGAGTCTCAAAGTGCTAAATTCTTGAAACCAACTAAATATGGGAATCTTAAAATTGTGTTTATCAAATAACCTTCCTATACATTTCCTTTTTAGCTTTTTTTTATATTTGCTATTAATCCCTCCACAAGCTTCCATATCTTTAAATAAAATGTAAGCCAAATTAGGTCGTTTTGTTGGGTCTCCTACAGTATATAATCTACATTCCCTTTTTTCTCCATTTTAAGATCATTAAATTAAGATATTTAGGTGTCTATAAAAAAAATCTACTTTCCATAACTTGATTTATTTTTATTTACATCTGGATCTTGAAGGATATTGTGCTAGCTGAATATTTGCAATCCTCTTTGTTAACTAGTACCTTTTATTTTTTGCTTTAAAATGGCACAATCATGATACTAAAAGAGTAACAGTGAGGGTCAACCCAAAATAGGTTACATAGCTAATATAAAACATATCTTGAAATGTTAGTTTTCAATTGAACTGCATTTTTTTCTAATTCCTTATGTTACTCTTTAGCTATGGAGCAACATGTGCAGTTTTTACAACAAATTTGGCATATTCATGCTCAGCCCCAACTGGAAGAAAAAGCTTATGAGCAATGACATCACTGCCCACAGTGATGTCACATTAGATCAACACAAGAAATAAATAGCTTAAAAATCTCGATACTGCACCGATATGTGACCAATGGGCAGTATAAAGTAAAATAAATGCAATTATGATAAAAGCTACAATTTCAAGTTACATTTTTTTTTAATTCAGTATACAAATCATCTTATTTCCCTTGTTGATCTACCAACAGCATTATTTGGGTGATAGTAGTATCCTTTTTAAACTTATGTGTATTTGTCTCTCTCGGCATCTTGCTATGTATTACGGATATAAATTTCACTACCGACGTCCAAAAACACCCCCCTAAAAAATGACAAACTTTTTTAGCCCTGATTTAATTTCACTCTTCTTTAGTAAAGAAAGGAAGGGGTTCATATAAGATCTCATTTTAAAAACAATAAAATGTAGGTTATAATATAACAAACCAATAAAAAATTAAAATTTATTGCAAAATAAGCCATCTTGGTTTTACTAAATCTTGGTATTAGCAGAGTACAACATTGTTTTCCTTTTTTTAAATACACTTGTTACATTAAACTACAAGGGCTGGTTTTGTTTGCAGTACCTGTTTCAAAATAGTGTTCTGGATTAGAATATTAGTTAAAAATAGGCAAAACGTTAAAACCCTCCTCCTGTCAGGCACATCAGAAGAATATATTTAGCATTTGGTTTTTGAACAGAAAAAAAAAGTTTTTGGGTTCTTTTCCCTCAAAAAAATAATTTAGAGAATTACATTCGTTCATATATTTCACCCTCAGCTACAGATAGCTACAAAGATTAACATTTCTAGAACACTTTTTTTTTTACATTCATACATTTTCATATTGTTTGGTTGAATTGTCCAAACATTAAGTAAATATCAGAAAGGCTATAATATTTCAATGTTTTTTTTTCTTCCTTTACTTATCATTACAACATATACAAAGCTTACTTAGTGTAAACTATTGCATTATTAAGTGCTGGATAATTTTGCAATGCTTTTGCTCTGCATTACATTGCATGTATTTCCAGCATGAGTTACACCCCAAGATAAGTAAACAAAAAAAAAAAAAGTAAGAAAAAAAAAAAAAAAAAAAAAAGGTTTTACTTCTTTGAAATAAATCTTTACAACTGTATCGTTTCACAGCTACAATTAAGTTAAAACATATTAAAATGACTTCACTGAAATAAACAAGAGAAATGCTGGGTGGGCCAGAGGCACTGCCACTTTAGTGTTGAGGTTAAGTCCACTTCCACTGTGAATTTACTTAGTGTATATAGAGACATAATTGAAGAAACCTCCTTGTGAGCACACATTCATTCTTTCACAAGCCTGTAGATGTGATGTTGTGCTCCGTGTTCACTGTTTGAGACTTCAAATACACATGCCATGCAGAGCAGTGTTTCTTGTGTATCCCGGTTTGTTACAACCTAAAAAAACAAAAAGAAAAAAAAAACAGATGGAGTCTGTAAAATGAAAGAAACATATGTAGGCTGAACTGTGCATCAGTTGGAGGTTTACTGATAAGTCTGAAGCAAAATCAAAGTTGTGAAAGGTGGGTTACAGGTCAAAAATTGTGCATTTACAAAGGTTTGATGTGAAGATAATACCACCCCTTTCACATTGTGGATTTCTGCCACACTGGTGCACTATTGTTTAAAAAAGAATTAACAAGCAAAAACAAACTTGTTTGTAACTATGCACGTCTGTATCTTTTTTGCTAATTTCACTTGCCTTGGAACGTAAGAAAGTGTATTTTCTCATAGCTTCTTTCCCATTTAAGGATATCTGTATTTTTTATTTTATATTACTGCTTTAATGTATTAAAATTATATCTAAATGTCCCTGCTTTTAAACGTATTCTTATCCAACGCATGCTGCTTATATCAGACACACACATTGTAATGACAGATTTATTTTATTTAAAAATAAAAATTGTTTTCCACACACCCAAAACTGTTTACATAGGCATAGTGTACCTACCAATAGAAACACTGCAAAAACCTATACTAACAATCAAGCCAACAGCAGCACTGTCCAGAAATTACTGGTGAATTGCATTATTCAAGGGAGGAGACAGAGGAAACAAGACTACAAATCCCATGATACATTGCTGCAGAGGCTGCTGTATCTGCCTCTGATTGGCCAAAAAAAAATTATGAATGTATCCTAAATTTTAGCAGGGATTTACAAGGGTGTTGACGATCAAAAAACTGCTTGCAAATTCAAGAGATTTAGCAAAACTTAGGGTAAGTGTAATAATGTTTATATTGGTATTTTTCATGCAAACAAATGTTTCCATACACTACTGATTCTCCTCTTTGAGATGCATTCATAATCCATGAAAATGAATTATGCCTTTAAAAGCTCTCAATAGTGGTGCAGTTTTAATCCAGTATAAACAATTGTCCCTTTATTAGGATTTAAGAAAAAAATATATATATTTTTGCGTAAAAAAAAAAAATAATAATCTCTGAATATCCTGTTTGCTTCTCCTCATTTTAATGGTGAACTCCTCCCATCTTTTACAAATGGCTTCGCAGAAATTAATTCACTTTGAATGCAAGAAAGTGATAGCAGACTCTGCCACCAATGCAAACCCATTTGTAAAAGATGGGAGGAGCTCCAGCTGAAAGATGAAAAGAAACCCAGCTTCAAAATACATTTTCTCATGAAAGAGGTTTTTAAATTCTGTTATACTGGAAAATCATTACTACTGAAATATTATGGAATTTGGGACATTGCAGTGGCCCTCTAACTTCTGAGGGGTGGCTAGATCATGGATCCACTAAGTTTTTAGGTTACTTAGGAGTAGTGTAGTAATGCATAGCAAAATTTGAAATGGCAAGAAATCTGGAGAAATAGTAATTTTATTATGTTTAACCTTATTTTAAATAAAATAAGCTTAACATTAAATAAAAATTGTATTGTATTGTATTGTAAATAATATTTTATATCTGGTGAAAAATATAAAATCCATACCAACAAAATTGTAAAGTTTTCCAATACACTGTTCATCATATACTTCTCCGGTAAATGTTTTAGCTTGTGGATAAAATTAATCATATATTCACACATCGGGGAGCGGTTAATTCTGTATACAAATCGTCCATTTTCAAACCTTGCATATTCTGTCTGTAAATAAAGAAATGGGTAACAAAATGCAAAATTACAAAATGTAGTTGTCTAATTAAAATATAAACTTAAAGGCCCTCATTCAATTGCAATTTGGCCAATTGAATAGGGCTCTAAATAAGCACATAACATATTTTTTTAAAATAAGTTTTTAGTTAGTAAACATCTATCCAAAAGCAAGGTTTTCACTAACTAAAAACTTATTTAAAAAAAATATTCTATGTGCTTATTTAGAGCCTTATTGAATTGGCCAAATCCCAATTGAATGAGGCCCAAAGTATCTATATTGTCACAAACAAAATATTTAAAAAAAGTTAAAAATACATTTATAAAATTAGTTTATTTTGAAAATGTTTGGATTGAAGATAGATAAAATATAAATATGGTTATATAATTATATAAAATAATTATTTTTCTCAATACTTAACAAGGTTTTCAGTTACAAAAAAAAGGAAAACAGAAATACAGATTAGGTTCAAAATGTTTACATAAGAAATTAACTAAAACAATTGGTTAATTTGATGTTTAAACATTGTGCCAACACTAAAATACAAAACATTATAATAAGTAGGATACCTGCACTTCTTGATTCTATTTGTTAAAATATTTTGTGGTTGCCATTTATTCAATAGTTTTCAATATCGCTTTATCATGCACTAAGCAAATAAGTAAGTAAATATCCACTTCATTTACATATATGTAATTGAAGTATTGATTGCTACATTCATTATCTATTAAATTCACCTTATACATAAATTAGTTGATTCTGTATTGAATACTTACTAGAATGGTACTGCCATTTGGAGACATTTTCATTTTTATAGATTTTATTGCATTTATTTAGCTGTATTTGACTAAAGCTCCTATTTGAAGAATATTTAGCACAGTTCATAAAGAATATTAAACATTTACCTCTACTTTTTCTACTACTTGTTTCCCAAACGAGCAGACTTTGGTGGAACATGTAATTGTCATGTTTTCTGAGCTCTCATACTGACTTGTCACCCCATAAAATGCTCCTGTGTCATCTTGAATATTACAATTTAAATCAGCCTGTTGGGAAAAAATAAACTGTTAGTACTTATAGTAATACAAAAACAAATAAAAAATAAATAAATCACAGAACTTTAACAAATATACATTTTAATTTTATACAAAAACATCATCAACCTGCCTATTCACATTCACCTCTGCACCAAACATGGAAGGACAAAAGGGCAGGAAATCTGACACAGACCAGCAAAAATTGAGTCGACCAATGAACTATAGAAATAAGGTAACAATTCAGTTCAACTATATTTTTACTTATTTTATCTTCAAAAACAAAGAAAGAAAAACCACAAGAAAACTCAAGCATGTCTGGTCTAACAAACTATAAACTTATCTAGATTTCCAGAGGAGTAAATAAGCCTCATTGTTTTGTTTAAAAAAAAAAAAGAGATTTTATAGCTTACACTTGAATGTTTTTGTTTAAGCCTGTAGCAGATATTCTATTCTCTACCCCTTCTGGTTGACCAACAGGATGGGAACAATTCTATCCAGGATATTGTCCTATTAGTAGTCTCCCCCGAAAGTGACACTGCAAGTCCATAAGACGAGTCTATAAGAAATTCTAGGATTGTCCTTTGGACAGATATGCTGCCGTGCCCTAATTGGGGACTGAGCAAAGGAAATTTAGAATCTACACTGATCTTTTTTCCCTCAAATACAGATGATGTTCTGAGCCAGTTATTAAATGAAATATTATTAACACATATTGCATGACAACTACAGTGGCACGTTAAGCCTCAAAGAATATAGAACAAGAAAACTTGCCAGGTGAAGAGACAGTGCTTTCTATGGAGGCTTGCAAGGCTTTTATTTTTTTATTCAGCTTCTGTGCTTACCAGATTTCCCTCAAATTAGGCTCTTACTATGAAATTCTTCTGTTTTGCAGCTCCTTTGATATGGACAGGGCTTATCCCTGTCAGCCAATGAGCAGTATTATAAAAGTGTGAGTCATACCTGTTTGCCAATTAAATCCGCAGGCTTAGGTATACTCTATGCACTTCCTGAGAGTTTCAATGAGGTTTAAACAGGTTTTCTCTAATCATTTTCTATGCAAAGCACAACTCTGGTGACGTTTAGAGCATGCTCTTTTATATTTGTGAAAAAGGTTTTTAAGTTCCTATGAGAATAATCATTAAAATAATTATATAAATGGCATACTACATTCTGCAGGAAAAATATATGCTCTACCGCTTGTACATGTTGTGCATATGAATACAGGACCTTGCAAAAACACTAGTAATTTGTGTTTGTACAAACAGAGCAACCTGGGAAATCTGTATGCATTGAACAACTACATGGTCCAGACACATAATTATGACCACCAGGATTCTGAAACGTTGGCAAGAGTATCTGGAGCCATGCAGGCTGCAGTCCATCCAACAGCTGCTGAAGAGTGTGTTGCAATCAAGATGGCTAATATGGTGATAAATGTGGTCCCATAGGTGCTTGATGGGGTTCAAGTCTGGGGAATATGGAGGCCAGGGAAGCAAGTTGGAAGTCTTCATCATGTTCCCCCAATCACGCCCGGACAATTCTGGCCATATGACATGTTGCACGGATTCCATCCGCTCCAGGGAAGATAGTCAACATGTTAGGGGGTACTTGATCTGCAAGGACGGATAGATAACCCAACTAGTCGAGTGTGTACGAGCGGACCCAAACAATGCCCCCAAAAAATAAATTCCCCAGACAATTATGTTGCCGCCACTAGCTTGTGTTCTTCCAACAATGGTTGCAGAGTCGTTGTTCTTGGGGGTTTCGTGCCTGACAAGCCAACGCCCATCCAGTCGATGGAGCACAAAATGTGACTTATCCAATTTCGGTACGGTTGTCATCAGCTTGAGTGCAGTGACCAGCCATTTGCTACGGAGCCCCATAAGCAACAGGGCTGGCTGTACTGTCATTTTAGACACTTGTCTGGTAGCCCCCCGGTTCATTTGAATGGCGAGTTGGTCAACTGTAGCGTGTCGTTTGGCCCTCCCACACCTTCCCAGCCAAAGTTCACTTCTGACATCATGGGAAAGACATACTGGCCAAATCTGGTACTGCGCGGTTACGATTTTTTTTGCTATTTTTTGTGTCCCCTATTCATTTAACCTGGGGGGGGGGGGGGGATTCGTCCCCCCCCCCCCCCCCATTTCCCCCAGTTCCTACGCCCCTGGTCTCAATATATGCTGAGCTCCACATGATAGAGGATTGAAGAAGTGAAAAAAGTGATTTTCTTTTTAAAATAACCATTAAATTATGATATGTGGTCTTAGACTGTTTATATTCTTCCCTGCGCTAGCCACACAGGCCAGTGGCAATTTTTCAAACTGGCTGTGGCAGATCAAGACATTTCTACAGAGATGGGCATACGGGGAACTCAGAATTGAGGATTCCATACCTAAAGCGAAGAACCTTGCCCAAGGTCACATAGGGTTGAGGCTGCCTTACCAGCTACCTGACCGACGTGCCTATATTGAAATAGGTATTGCTGAATACGTGGCTCGAAGTCAATCCAAGTGCTTATAACAGCACTTTATTTCTTGGTGCCTAGACATCAATGTGAATAGCAAACATAATACACGTGAATAGCAAACATGACAGCAGATTTCTTGAAGGGCACATATTTCTTTCTGGGACAGCCCACTTCGTGTTACCTTGGTCTTGACAGGGTAATAAATAAAATTTACAGTTAAATATTTTAATAAAGCAATAAAGAATATTACATTTCAGATTCAGTTGCTTCTAAACTCCACCAAATATAAGGTAAACTGGGGGAGGTGGCTCTAAATGGCTCTAATTGTTTAATTAACTGTCTGGGGACTTGCTACTTTAAAGTGGTTTCCATTTTGAAGCCACTTAAGAATGATTATCTAGCCTACATCTACCCATACTGCTCATAAAGTGAAATGCTGAACACTCTGTATAAATCTGTCTAGTTAACAAGAAGCATAGTGCAAGTAAGGCTTTTACTACTAAAATGTTTTTTTTAATAGAAAATATAAGTGAATTTATGTCTCAATCTTGCAACAGGCAGTTTGTGGCTTTCCATTTGCCAAATTGTTTTGATTGCGCCCAGACGAGCATGACCTGTAAAGTTGTACCAAGTGCAAAACTGAACCTTTTGTTGGAGAAGTCAATTACGAAAATGATAATGAAAGAAGCTCAAACACAGACCTCAACCTTAGCTGTACTGCAGGATAGAATTTGTTTACTTGTCATCAGTTCACTTGATAAAATCCTAAATATTTTAAGTGATTCACAATAAATCTGAGAATTCACAATACCATATACTTTTTTTTTTGTATCTACAAGCGCAACAAATGAGTCTTTTAATGCGTGGGAGAAAGCACTTCCCAATTACAATTCCAACACGGACCAGCGTCAATGCTTTTCATGTTAAATCTAATTATTTAGTTCACCACTAACATTAAAAAAATTGTGAAAATAACAGCAAAGCTTTATCTAAAAAAATATAATTTAAAATCACAGTTTACCTCATTAATTGCTGCGGCTGTATGGCTCCCCTCCGCTCTCATTGTCCTGAGTACTACTGAAAAGAAAATAAACATTGCAACTCAGATACCATTAATTAGGCATGGTGAACAACTTAGAGCATGCTCTGAAGGATAAGCGGGCTACAGTTACATTACCATAAGCACCTGCATCTCCAATTTAAGCATTCTCCAGGTTACCCACCCTACCAAGGTTAACATTATCTGAATTGAAATGTTATCTTTTCAGTTGTGCTCAGGAAAATGAGAGAGGCATGAAGGAGCACAGCAGTGGCCATTAATGAGGCCAACTGTATTTGGGCAAAAAATATAATATACAAAGCTTTGCTGCATTTTCCTCAAGTATTTTTAATGTAAATTAATGCTGGAATAAAATATATTTAACATGAAAAGCTCTTACACTGGCCCTTTCAGTAGAATTGGGTTAGTCTTACGATTTATAAGTGATGAGAGGAACTGGCTATAACACGTTGTCTATGCATGCTGTGGCTTCAAGAGGTAATTTAGCAGGGGCAAATATAAAGTATAAGGACAAAAGATCCAGGCAACTGGAGACAGAGGATTCTTACTGTATGTCTCACCTATGTCCCAATTATGATGCCAGCAGATTACTTGGCAATTGTAGGAAAAACACATCTCCCACTACTTATTATACTTGGGCACTTTATACAAGAATTGAAGAATTGGTGACGGACAATTTTTACATGGAGAAACAGAACACCATTCAAAATGTGTCAGATTCTTCCATGCTCAAGACATATTGATTGAGGGGTTGCCTATGGTGCTTTGAAAACACACATTTGGTAACCTGTAGAGTGTAGAATAGCACAGAACTGAAGGATAAGAAATGACAGTTCTAACATATAAAGAAATAGGACATGGATGCTTCCTACAGCTTTAGCCTCCAAAGTGCTTTTGTTGTAAGTATTTGTTACACGTCCGTCCTGCTATCAAGACAATTCCTAATTAACAAGTTAAAATCCGTAGTAATTTATGTCTTCGTGATTTTATATAAAATGTTATTTGCTGTTGAAAAAACATAACGAATATAACAGCAATACAAATAAAACATTAAAAACAGATTCACTGCCATGCCTCCTCTGTTAAAAAAATAAAAGGTTTGTTGTGCTTTAATACAGATTTACAAGATGTGCTGCTGACTCAAGGCCACAGTGGTCCTCTCACACATTTGAATGTCTAAACATATATTTTTTATGCTATTGCACTGTACTATGGGTAACTGGGCAGCGACATGCAAATGAGTCCATAATGCATTTTCACTCTTAAATCCAATACTTTAAAGCATAGCACAGGATGGATCATGCACAAGTTAGGAGACTTACATACAGACATGTTAATACTACAATATTAACTTTCCACATTCACACTTGTTTCTACCAGTACATAATAACAATTTTATATATATAACACAAAATAATAAAACAAAAAAGATCTTGCAACAAGACAAAACTGTGAAAGAAAAACTATAAGCAAACGTAAAGGTTTCACTAATCTATATTTTATAAGCAAAACAAAAGCCTTAAACTCATAACTATTTTGCTCTGAAGGACCATAAAAAAAATTGAAAAAAAAATGATATTAAGCACTGCAAACAATTCAGACGTTCACAGGAACATATCTCGTCCATAACCCGGAGACCTGCCTTTTTATACTAAAATAACAAGCTTGTCTTCTCTTCATTGTATAAGAGAGACTGTAAAGGAAAGGCAGGGTTATGGGGCTGCAGCCATAACGCCTCTTCTCTTACAGAGCATGCTCCGTGTTATCTGATCTGCAAAATTAATTAAGTCTCTGTTGAATGTCACTGCCTATCTGCATTGCACTGTCCAGATGATAATGAGGAGTGCAGGGGAAGAGTGCAGTAGTTTTTGCGTTAATAGTGAAATAAAATGATTTAACATGAAAAGGGGATACACATGTCCTTTAACAAGGTATACCTCATGGGCTGAGTTCACTGGTGGTCCAGTGGTTAGCATTCGGTGCTTTCACCACTACGACCTGGGTTCAGTTCGAGTCAGGGAACCAAGAGGTCAAATCACACTGAAGCCAAGCAGGGTTGGGCTTGGTCAGTACTTGGATGGAAGACCACTTATGAATACCTGGAGCTTTATTCTGTGACCCACTGGAGAAGGAACCGACAACCCACTCCAGTATCTCTGCCATGAATATCAAGTGGATAAGCATGGTGTTTTGCAGTCCATGAGGTCACAGGGAATCGAACGCGACTGAACGATGCAAAACAAGCCTCAAGGGCCATAATCTAGTCTGAGGACAATGTCCTTCAACCATTTCCACTAAATACTTTAAAAGTATTATTATAATAGCTACTTTCTTTAAAAAAATATGTGTCAATACATATTCAATATTATACTAAAAAGAGAACATGCTGTTAATTTCCCTTTATATTTATACTAAAACAAGTCAGTATCTCGCAGGTCATCAGTTTTGTATTTTTTTTTTCTTATAAAATTCTAGATACAAAATTGTTTGCTTTTTAATCAAGATATTCATTCCTACAGAATTAACTAGACTTTAATAAACCACTAACATTTGCTTTCATATTGTGTGGCATTCTATCATCTGCAAAGGAAGAGAAAAAATCTAATTACGCTTGCGTTTTCTGTATAATAACATTGCACCTGAGACTGTAGGCTGCTAAACAGAAAAAAAAATAAACTTCAAAGGTTATTTTATCTAACTACATTTTTTGCATACCGTTTAAATGATATGTACAAAGCCAGGACATTGTTGTTAATTAAGCAATAGATCTATTTACTGCAAAAAAAATGGCTAATTTCAATAAAATGTGATTAATTGTTATGCATAAACCCTTTGAACAATTTCATTTTAATGAATACCCACTGCATTAACAGAGTCTGGAGAGGTTGTTCTGAGTCCAAAACGCAGCCATTAGAAAGCGCATTGTTTTTTTTGCAATGCAAATTCTTTCAATAACAATTGTTTTTATTATAAATTCAGTGAAGATCCACTGAATCTCTGCAATACTACTCTGCGCCTATGTAGTTACTAAATATGTACTAGTGCATTCATTTGGAGAAAAGCTGCGCAAAACTGTAATATGATAGTATGGAAATATGAGTAAGTGGCCCGACAGCTGGAGCAGTGAAGATGAACACAAGTACATAAAGGTGACAGATCGGAGCAGTTATGGCTGTCAAAAAGGGATCAAGAAGGTGTTTATTTCTTATATATTGTGTAAATTGTCAATGCTATGCCTTAAAGGACCACGAAGAGTCATTGAAATAATGTTCTTTTTAATAACCTTTTTTATAAAAAACAGGGTCAGATCTCTATTCAGTTATGTTAAACAGTTGCCAAAAAATAAATAAAAAATACATTTGAAAGTTTTGAGAATATAATTAAAAATGGAAAAAGTCAAAGCTAGTTCTTAACTAGAAAACAAATATGGGGTTTAATCCTATCATGGATTATGTCTTTGAAAGCATGCTGCTGAAACGTGTTTTTTGATAGGCTAGGAGACTAAACTGCGTTACAGTCTGTATTGGTATACACTGCAGTGGGCAGATCCATACAGGGACTATTTCCACGACTTTAGCCAGTAAAAAACAGAGACCCCTATTCTAATCGAGCGGTGTAACTTGCGGTATAACGTAAAAGTGGCTGCGGGAGCTTTTTCCCTACATTACACGTTTATGTTAATCTTTTCACGCCCATATTACAGAACTCCGCCCACATCTGTAAATCCTGCCTCGTCTGCAAGAGATGTCAGTGTAGCAGTATGTGTAAACTGGTAATATTACGGCTCTAGGAACCAATAGGAAATGAGAACGTCATGATTATTATAATGAGTGAGAACATGTCCGTAACTGCGACAAGAAGCCATTATATTCGTATATGTGCACATATTTTTTATTTATATATTTAAATATATTACGGCTATTGTATTTGTAGATATAAAATATATATATATATATATATATATATATATCTATATATAATTATATTTATTTTGTTTATGTATATATGAGTATTTTAGATATACAGTGGATATAAAAAGTCTACACAGCCCTGTTAAAATGTCAGGTTTCTGTGCTGTAAAAAAATGAGACAAAGATAAATCATTTCACAACATTTTCCACCTTTAATGTGACCTATAAACTGTACAACTCAATTGAAAAACAAACTGAAATCTTTTAGGTAGAGGGAAGAAAAAATATAAAAATAAAATATGGTTGCATAAGTCTGCACACCCTTAAACTAATACTTTGTTGAAGCACCTTTTGATTTTATTACAGCACTCAGTCTTTTTGGGTATGAGTCTATCAGCATGGCACATTTGGACTTGGCAAGATTTGCCCACTCTTACATAGTTACATAGTATTTAAGGTTGAAAAAAGACTTTCAGTCCATCAAGTTCAACCTTTTAAGATCTCCTCTGATCTGCAATATGCAGATTAACTATTAATTAATTAATTAGTTGTATATATATATTAAAAAAAAAAAATCAATTATTTGCAAAAACCCTCCAATATCTGTCAGATTGTGAGGGCATCTCCTGTGCACAGCCCTCTTCAGATCACCCCACAGATCAATCGGATTCAGGGCTGGGCTCTGGTTGGGCCATTCCAAAACTTTAATCTTCTTCTGGTGAAGCCATTCCTTTGTTGATTTGGATGTATGCTTTGGGTTGTTGTCATGCTGAAAGATGAAGTTCCTCTTCATGTTCAGCTTTCTACCAGAAGCCTGAAGGTTTTGTGCCAATATTGACTGGTATTTGGAACTGTTCCTAATTCCCTCTATCTTAACTAAGGCCCCAATTCCAGCTGAAGAAAAACAACCCCAAAGCATGATGCTGCCACCACCATGCATCACTGTGGGTATGGTGTTCTTTTGGTGATGTGCAGTGTTGTTTTTGCGCCAAACATATCTTTTGGAATTATGGCCAAAAAGTTCAACCTTGGTTTCATCAGACCATAACACCTTTTCCCACATGCTTTTGGGAGACTTCAGATGTAGCCTGGCTTGGATGTTTTTCTTCATAAGAAAAGGCTTTCATCTTGCCACTCTACCCCATAGCCCAGACATATGAAGAATACAGGAGATTGCTGTCACATGTACCACACAGCCAGTACTTGCCAGATATTCCAGCAGCTCCTTTAATGTTGCTGTAGGCCTCTTGGTAGCCTCCCAGACCAGTTTTCTTCTCGTCTTTTCAGCAATTTTGGAGGGAACTCCAGTTCTTGGTAATGTGACTGTTGTGCCATATTTTCTCCACTTGATGATGACTGTCTTCACTGTGTTCCATTGTATATCTAATGCCTTGGAAATTCTTTTGTACCCTTCTCCTGACTGATACCTTTTAACAATGAGATCCCTCTGATGCTTTGGAAGCTCTCTGTGGACCATTGCTTTTGCTGTGGGCTGCGACTAAGAACATTTCAGGAAAGACCAACTAGAGCAGCTGAACTTCATTTGCGGTTAATGAGAGACACTTTAAATGATGGCAGGTGTATGCTGACTCCTATTTAACACGATTTGGAATGTGGTTGCTTAATTCTGAACACAGCTACATCCCCAGTTATAAGAGGGTGTGCAGACTTATGCAACCACATTATTTTTCTTTTTTTTCTTCCCTTCACCTAAAAGATTTCAGTTTGTTTTTCAATTGAGTTGTACGGTTTATAGGTCACATTAAAGGTGGAAAAAGTTCTGAAATGATTTATCTTTGTCTCATTTTTTTACAGCACAGAAACCTGACATTTTAAAAAGGGGTGTGTAGACTTTTTATATCCACTGCATATAAAAAATGCATTAAAGCATTTGTTCTTGTTGCTTCGACAGTCAGCAATAGTTTTAAAACCATTTGCGAGTGGTGTTAAGTACACATAATATATTTGATACAGTGCTGCCCTATTTTGCGAGTGATCCGTAAAGTATTATTATTAGCTTAGGGTTTTGGTGTAACAGAATAACTTGTAGTCTTTTGTCAGTGCAAGAATTTATGGAAAATGTTGCCGTAATTTTCAACTCTGTCTTACCGCAATCACTCGTAGCAGTTCTCTTGCGATGTCTCAGGGATGGGTGATTAACATAACTAGGGAGATTTACTTTGCTCTTAAACATGGTGTAATCTGTGATATAGGGGATAAGAATAGGGGCCAGAGCTTTTAAGCACAAAGTTCATAAAAATCCTGCAACTCTATCTTTGTAGGCCGTATGTCTAAGGGTATGTTGCAGGCTCCCGTTCGTCTCCGATTACGATGCTATTCAATTGAGCAAGGGCGGGGAGTTACGAGCTGAAGCCTCAAGCCCATAAAGCCAGTTTTCACCTGTAAAGCTTCTGGGTATCCGATCCGATAAATTGAGCCAATATCAATCAAGGACGTAAGTTGCGATCCCGTCACAGGTCAATTCACCAATAGAAAGCGAACGACGGCAATCAACGCCGCAGGGACCGGTTTAAAAGACTGCGAAAACCGTAATTCTTTGACTGTGCTGTAGCTGAGAAAGTCAACACACAGGTCTAGGCGTTGGTGGGTTTTTGAGATTATATATATATATATATATATATATATATATATATATATACACACTAGCAACTTGCCAGTCAAAAATGATGGAGCAATACAAATTTGAAGCTATGGCAATGCTGTTTGACACACAGAGTAACACTTTTTCTACTCTGAGGACGTTCATCGCTCATTGCGAGCCTCTCCTCTCGTGTACTTTTGCTCCTCTGAGCACCTTCAGCGCTCATCCCAAAGACAGATATATATTTATCTAATAAATAATAATGAATCAATTAGTTACTTCATAAATTAATATACTTTACCTATTTGTAATTAATATATCAAGCAATCAATAGCCTGAAGAGCTAACAATCTCTTTATTTTCTGGCAGCATATAATGTCCAGCTGGACTGTTGCTGGCCTGAGGAGAAAGTGTCATGAAAGTCCCAACTGTACATTAGAAATATGCTGCGTGTGTGAGGGAAAGCCATTGGTTTAGTTCTGTAAAGTGCCATTGTAGATTTGTAATGTTATTAGTTGCAAGTTAGGATTGTAAAGTGGCGTTGTTTGTCTATGTGTTACGCGACTCACAAGCATTTTCCATCATTTGTAATAGTGTATTTTGTACCTCGTCCGTTCCTGTGTGAAAGTGCTACGCGGTTGGCAGTGTATTGCGCAGTCCGGGGTCATGTAGACTTGTGTTAATTTTGTTTGGCCGACATTTTTTTTCTCGCTCAGGCAATTTTCGAGTGCCGAAACTTGGCCAAATTGACTTAATTTCGGTTACACCTCACTCCTGGCTGTTCCGCTGTGCTGTGTGTGGTGTTTTTGTTGCATTGTTTTTTGTATGTTGTGTGTTTTAATTGTTTTTTGCTTTGCGCGGTTCGGCCGTTAACCTCGTATTTTTCCTATCTCGTATTTTGTTTTCTAAAGTCTTGCGTCTCGTTATTAATTTTTTTCGAAGTCTGCGTTGGTCAACTGCTGGCAGGCTGGCGATCCCGCGTTTACTAAGTGTTTAGTGGCTAAGTCTCGCGTGTTTCATTGCCTTCAGTGCTCGCCTCGCTTTGAGTGCCAGAGAGAGAGAGACCGAGAGTGCCAGAGAGAGAGACAGAGAGTGCCAGAGAGAGAAACCCTGGAGGAGGAGGAGAGGAGAACACAGGATTTGGAGAGATAGAGGTATGGAGAGAGGGAGAGGAGGCAGCAGGTCAGGTGAGGTAAGTACAGATGAAGGAGAGCAGGAGGGATGTGCCCCCAGATGTAGGCACACAAGGTGTTGGAGCAGAGGGTCAAGGGCCTGATTACAAGGGGGGGGGGGGGGGGGGGGTGGGTTGTGGTGATAAGGGGCAGGCCCCATCGAGAGAACAGGGAGGCCAGGAACCTCAAGGACAGTTGTCAGGGCAAGAGGTTGTGCCAAAGCAGAGGGCTCACAATTATATAGTCAAGAGGATACAGAAACCCTTCTCAGAGAAGTCCAAGCCCACTGTAGATTCATCCATGGTGGTAGGGACTGCAGCTGTGGCTTCATTAGGGTTTGCAAACAGGGATGTTAGGTCTGTACAACACTGATATGATGACTGCTGGATGAAGGTGAAGAAGAAGCTGGCAGCGGAGGCCAGAGCAGCCCGTGGGACTGGTGGTGGCCCACCACTCGACATACTGTGGATGGGAGCGGATTATCAAGGACTCCTTGGAGCCAGCAGCAAGAATAGGCCTTCCAGGGCAGTTGGACACTGGCTATCAGGAAACCCGCAAAGTGAGTTTCATATACACCATCACACACATATGCACACACATGAACCCCACACACATAAGTAACGGACATACAATAGCACTGTAAGATTTCTGGTTCTGACTACAGATATATATGGCATCAATAACAATGTAAATATTATAATATATTTATATTATTATCAAATGATCATCCTAATTGTTATCAATGAAATGTCTGTCCAATGCCTGTAGTTAAAAAGGTTTCTGAATAGCAGTTGCCAATGCAGTTTGTATTAGTGTTATGTTTTCTGTTTGTTCAAAGTTAATATAAAACAAAAAACAGTATAAATATCAATTGCAATTGTATATATTTTGAAATGGAGTTCCCCTATCCTCCCCATGTTACACTGCACTGTTTAAAAACAGTGTCACATAACACTCCAACTACTTGGAACGTATCCCCAGCATTAAACGAGGTACAGCTGTAGATCCACAATGATTTTACATCCAAAAGAGAGTACATGTATTGGTGTGCACACTGCAGCATATGCAGATACAGACTCTGAGGAACTGTGTGTGCGTGTCATTTACTGTCCTAACCTGGACCATGTCTCATAAGCATGTTCACACCCATTGCTGAGCATTGGTCAGTCTCACACATTGCATAGCAGATTCAGATGAGCACGTGTCCTAATGAACTGCAGATGTCACACCACACCAGCTATATATATTGATAGAAGCCATGATCCACAATGATCATGATACAGCTCAATGTTTATCTGCGGGAAACAATCACCACAGCCAATTACAAGTGACCATGATGTCAGGGATATGGAAACACACAGCAAACAATTGTTCAGAGTATCAATACTCAAATAATATTGTCATCTCATTTCCGTACCCAGGAGGCATACCCTGCCTGCAGAAACACAGGCTGTGGCTCCACTATCAACAACACAGGTGGTGGTGGAGGAAGCCAGAGGCCTGTGCCCTCAGCTGGCAACCCACTCCAGTATCTTTGGCATGCAAACCTTGTGGATACGCACAGATAGAGACATTAGTAGGTGTGCTGCAGTCCATAGGGTCCCTGAGAGTAGGACACAACTGAGGGACTGAACAGCCATATGTGAAATGTTCCCCAGGTACTTGATATATGCCATGTGGCAGTGTAAATTGGGCACTATTTGATTTCCCAAAGTAGATGTGATGAGTGAGATATACATAAGATGATCTTTGCATTTTTAGGGTCGACATTATAGTCTCTGCGAGTAAGAAAGGGTTAATATGTCAGCCATTTGCATGTATTTGTTTTGCAATTTAATGAGATAGTTTGTCTTTAATAGCCTTCAGCATCTTGCAGCATGGCTTTTCCTATTGGCATATGCATGACCATTACAACCTATGAGGAAAATAAAATTATTTTTTTTTGCAATATTTGATAGTTGGGAGTTGTTGTGCAAGTAATTGTAATGCCTTACGTTACTTTCCCCATGTTTTAAAGTGTATGTATGTCTTTATATTGCCATTTGCAGTGTTACAAACTAGTCTGTAAACCCTTTGCGGGTCCTATTTGGAACCCGTAATGTCTGGGCAGCCATTTGGCGTTTGCGGGCTTGAGTCCGGATGTTGAGCGATTTTTGCAATTGAATAGCAAATTAACTTGAGACCTCACTTACGGGCTACAGTAACATGCGAAAGCTCAATTGAATGAGGCTCCTAGTAAATACCAGAGAGCTTCCATATCAATTTAAATATGTAAAAGGTGCTAAAAGTCACCGCTAGAGGGCAGTACATAGCTAGGATTCTGTCACTATCACTTGTTTAAGCAGAAATAGATGAATCTAATGTCACAGCATATGGGACATTTAAACACTACGTATGTCAGGAGTTGGCAGCGAGTCTAAAACCTGGGATTCTACTTGATTGCTGGATTTACTCTATGGATCTATTCTAAGCTTCTTCATCTCTACATTTTTTGCTGAGAGGTTATTTTATGAATTCACTATGATTTCTATACAGCAATCCTGAAATAACTCCGCAGCCTTTAAACCACTGACCTCAGTAAATGATATGACACAGAGCTGCTCTTTAGGGACACAACATCTAGCTTTTCAGAAGTCATCCTAACATGATCCAA
>CM050175.1:64751784-64904284 GCA_027410445.1 Discoglossus pictus | reverse complement strand
TTTAGGCGCACATTAGGCGCCATTTTATAACACCAAGTTACACAATGCGGAAGTACACAGCAACCCTGACGGATTTGGCTCGCGCACGCACACTATTACACTGTACACATTCATGACACTTACACAGAAGCAGTGGAAACGCACATTTGTATGCTGCAGCAACATGAAAACAGATTGCCAGCTCTTCAACACAATGCTTCCTGTATATATTACTTCAAAATAGGTAAAGTATATTGATGTATTATTTTATTAATTATTTCATTAGCAAAAAAAACAAAAAACAATGCTCATAGCACACAAACAACCAACAACCTCGCAATGAGCGCCGAAGCATCTTGGAACAAAATTTACCGCCCTTACAATCTAATTGCCGTCATTTTTTGACGGGCAAGTCGCTAATGTATTATATACTTCACAACCTACAGTGGTTCTTTAGTTTGGTTATGTTTGCAATACAATACGATCTAGATTTAAATTTACATTTTTCAGCCACTAAATGGTGGAAAATATTGTTTATTTCCTGCAATTTCTGCAGAATTTTTGTGTGAAATTATTGGCTTTATTTTCTGTATAAACAAACTTAAAATTATATATAAATATGTTTATTATTTCTGTTTAATATATAAAAAGAAAATGACTGAATAATTACCATTACTCCTCATATCAATACATCACTGAATCTTCCTATACTACTGTACACAAGACTGGAGAAGGCATGCCGAGTTTAGGAGAACTCCTTGGGGACATCTTATACATTCATTTTCCAGCTAGATATAAAAAGCTATAAATTATGAAGCAAATGTTAAATCGATTGCGCAACCGAGCAGTGTCAGAGTGTGTCACCATCATAGCTTAAACAGATTGCAAAACACAAGTGTGTTATTGCACAACCAAGTGTTTCAGGAGTTTATGTATTTAGGAATTTTACCAAGTACAGCTTCAGAATTTGGCGGATATGCACTTTTTATCAAAACAAATACATCAATACAATTCTTTTTCCTGTGGTGCACAGAAAGTATAGTATTCGTACTAGTGGTGAGTGGGACTCTGGGCCACTACAAATGAATATAAGGTCTTCTGTGCACATTTCAGTATCGCCTTCAAGCTAATGTAGCCCTTTAAAATAGTGATGACAGTTTAATACATTTTGAGCCGGGGACTTAAAGTAGTGAGCAAACCCCCTGTAAGCGAGTCAGTAAGTGTTAATGGCTTCTTTTTTCCAGGAGATATACGGAGGCCTCCGTTCTTTGATTTTGGGAACCATGGGATGGAGGCCTCAGGTCTTTGATTTTGGGAGCCATGGAATGGAGGCCTCAGTTCTTTGATTCTGGGAGCCATGGAATGGAGGCCTCAGTTCTTTGATTCTGGGAGCCATGGAATGGAGGCCTCAGTTCTTTGATTCTGGGAGCCATGGAATGGAGGCCTCAGTTCTTTGATTCTGGGAGCCATGGAATGGAGGCCTCAGTTCTTTGATTCTGGGAGCCATGGGATTGGGCCTCCGTTCTTGGATTCTGGGAGCCATGGAATGGAGGCCTCAGTTCTTTGATTCTGGGAGCCATGGAATGGAGGCCTCAATTCTTTGATTCTGGGAGCCATGGGATGGAGGCCTCAGATCTTTGATTCTGGGAGCCATGGGATGGAGGCCTCAGTTCTTTGATTCTGGGAGCCATGGAATGGAGGCCTCAGTTCTTTGATTCTGGGAGCCATGGGATTGGGCCTCCGTTCTTTGATTCTGGGAGCCATGGAATGGAGGCCTCAGTTCTTTGATTCTGGGAGCCATGGAATGGAGGCCTCAATTCTTTGATTCCGGGAGCCATGGAATGGAGGCCTCAGTTCTTTGATTCTGGGAGCCATGGAATGGAGGCCTCAATTCTTTGATTCTGGGAGCCATGGAATGGAGGCCTCAATTCTTTGATTCTGGGAGCCATGGGATGGAGGCCTCAGATCTTTGATTCTGGGAGCCATGGGATGGAGGCCTCAGTTCTTTGATTCTGGGAGCCATGGAATGGAGGCCTCAGTTCTTTGATTCTGGGAGCCATGGGATTGGGCCTCCGTTCTTTGATTCTGGGAGCCATGGAATGGAGGCCTCAGTTCTTTGATTCTGGGAGCCATGGAATGGAGGCCTCAATTCTTTGATTCCGGGAGCCATGGAATGGAGGCCTCAGTTCTTTGATTCTGGGAGCCATGGAATGGAGGCCTCAATTCTTTGATTCTGGGAGCCATGGGATGGAGGCCTCAGATCTTTGCTTATGGGAGCCATGGAAGGGAGCCAGTTAACCTTTAATCTGTTAAAGGACTGCTGTGGTATGAAGGTGGGGGGATAACGCTTGTGCAATCTAACGAACTTACAACATTTATAGGAATATAAACTATAGAATATTTTATAATTTTAGTGAAAATACAAACTTTAGTAGAATTTGCTTGTGTATAAGGAGTTCCAAGTTGGATGTCTACAACACTTCCCGCAGGCTTGAAGCTTGGGGAGGTGCTTCCTATTATTTTTTTTATCTATTCCGAAATGAAGGGAGTAGGGACAGGAGAGGGATTTTTTTTCTTTATTGGATAACAAAACGCTCTTAGCATTCAACACCTTCCCCCCTCCCCTGAACATCCTCAGAAGCACAGAGTTGCAAATAAACCTGCAAGTCCTACAAATTCCCAAAGTAACCGCCAATATTTATTTTATACATATATATTTTTATTATTTGGCTCACTATTTTTGGATATATATGCAAACAAAAAAATAATGGTAACAAAAAGATGGTGTAACATCCTATTTTCTGGTATGGCAATCTATTAAATAATACCATTAGAAAACAATTCAGCTTTTTAAATAAAAATAGAAAAAGATAGACCATAGGACTGAGATGTGGTGGTGAGAAGTTAAAGTCATGGTGCATGTAAAAATCCATCTGAATTTTAAACCAAATATGCTGTGCTTAGATTTTATTATATGTGTTTTTGTTAGCAATAACAATAACCGCTGAGACAATCTGATTGGCTAGAACATCTAGTACTATAGACACAATGCATGAGCGACCGGGTCGACCCTTGGCAGGGACTGTTTAATACACCCCCTTTAATGCATTAAAAAGCAATAATTACGATCACGCCAACCTCCATGTACCAGTAGAATTTTCTCTAAACATGCTCATGGCTTCCACAGTTGTTAATTTTGTTTTATTACATACTACCCAAATGTTAAGTTTTTCCTAAACACCAATGATGCTTTTAAGCAAAAAATGTATTATACTCCTTTACAAACTTTTCTTGAGGCTACTGTAATGGTTCATGGTCAATAAGGTAACATAGTTTAAACAAAATCACAGTCTGTAGAGATCTAAAAGACAAGTTGTCATAAGAATGCCAATAAAGAACCTGCAATGTCGGAGACACCAGAGTGAGGAAGGCCTTGTATGAATAATTTTACTGGATTATGTTTGCTCAGCATTTTCATGGTAGAACATACCAATTACAGAACTACTTACCTTTTTAACAATAATCTCAAGCTCATGAAGAACAACAATCAGTATTACCAAACTACTTACCCAGAATTTGACTAAGAAAAAGGCGTTCTGGGGTCCCTTCCCAAACAGTTCCTTTAAGCCTCCCTTTTTTTCTGGAAATTTGTCATAAATTTGACGAATGTCTACAGATTCAAGCAGTGGATCGCTGTAAGAATGGTTGGCTTGTCCAATGTGCACAAAGAGGTGTTTGTTGTACTGCAATAGATAAGAAGAGGGAACTGCGGTCAGAAAAACAAAAGAACACTATGCGTGTGATCGGTGCCCAGAGTGGGTGCATGCTTTATGTGACCTTAAAATAAAATAAAAACATTTTTACCCTATACATTGGTATTATTAATACAGTGATGTACGCATCCCGGCTACCTACACAATGACACTTTACCAAACCATGACTAGACAAATTCCCAAAGTAACCACCAATATTTATTTTAATACATTTAAACAATCTAACTTTTTTGTTTGTATTCTTTAGCGTACCATTCTTGGATATATACAAACAGAAAAATAATGGTACCAAAGAGAGGGTGAACATCCTATTTTCTGGTATGACAAACTGTTTAATAATACCATTAGAAAACAATTCAGCATTTTAAATAAAAACAGAAATGTGGATAACAGGAATGAGACGAGGAGGTTAAAGGCATAAAAGGTTAAAGGCATATGTAAATTTCCTGGATTATAAATGCATTGGATAGATTTAGAAGTGTATGAAAACATTTTTTTTTTTGCATGAACAAAATACCAAAATAAACATTAACAAACGCATCCAAGCAGTTGATTTTGTATGTTAACATCCCTGGAAATCCTTGCTAAAAAGATCATACAATTCCACCTTTTTTTGGGCCAATCACAGGCAGCTAATACACTGTATCAATCTGTAAAGTCAGTTTGTGCACTAAAGAATAATGGGATGTGTGTTACCCAGGAATAGGAAGTAAGGAGAAACCCAGACATTGCTGTGTAGATCTCTGCATTGAGCTACTGTTTGCTAGCAAAGAGTGAAAATCCATACCAAATGCAGTGTTTCTATTGGTAGGTATCAGATGCCTATGAAAGCAGCTCTGGGGGTGTGGAAACAAGTTTTATTTGTAAATAAAATAAATCTGTGTGTGTGTATAGAATGACTCCATGTAATGTGCGTCTGATTATATATATATTATATATATATATATATATATATATATATATATATATATATATATATATATATATATATATATATAGATATATATATATAAAAATAAATAAAAAGTCAACGATTTCCAACCAAGTATTGTTTGTTAGACTTTCTTAGATGTTTTTTTTCAACAATAGCTGCTGAGGCCGTCTAGAGGTTTTAGTGAGTAAAAGCAACATTTAGGCACTTGATAATATAATGATGCTTAAATATGGAAATAAAACAGTAGCAGTAGTTTATTTTATTATTAAAAACTGGGAACTCTCAATGCCCCTTTAATGTTTATGGTAGATAAAATAGATGTACAGTTCCTATGTTTGCAAGCTCATCATTGACACAGTGGTAATACTTACAAATAATATTAATTAAAAGTATTTCCTCTGTCATAGGTCTTTCACCAGCCAGTCTACAACTGTCCAAGTTTTTGTTATTTTTATAAAAAAAAAATTAAATATAAAAAACTTTTTTTCTTATATAATATGCACTTAAAAACAGAACCAGAGTATATATAATATCTTCATAAGTATCCCCAGTGAAAGATACTGCCATCCCCAAATTGTATTTATAAGTACTGTATTTATCGGCGTATAACACGCACCGGTGTATAACACGCACCTCATTTTAAGAAGGACATTTCAGGGAATTTTTTTTTCAAATAAAGAACTTTGAAGCAAAATCCTCAACCTCAACCCTCATCCTCCCTCCTCAACCCCCCTATCCTCATCCTCAACCCCCCTATCCTCAACCTCAACCCCCCTATCCTCAACCTCAACCCCCCTATCCTCAACCTCAACCCCCCTATCCTCAACCTCAACCCCCCTATCCTCAACCTCAACCCCCCTATCCTCAATCTTCCTCTGCATTCTAACCCCCCATCCTCAACCTAAACCCCCCCTCCTCAACCTAAACCCCCCCTCCTCAACCTAAACCCCCCTAAATACCTCCCCCTCACTTACCTGCTTCTGCTCCGGCACCCGGTATATGCTAATGACGTAGCGCATGTGACGTCATATGCGCGCCGGGTCAAGGAGCCGAGGCCGGAGCAGAAGCAGGTAAGTGAAGGGGAGGTATTTTGGGTGGGTTTAGGTTGAGGAGGGGGGGGTTAGAATGTGGAGGGGGGGTTTAGAATGCGGAGGGGGGGTTGAGGATGAGGAGGGGGGAGGGAATATCGGCGTATAACACGCACACATCATTTGCCCCCTATTTTCAGGGAGAAAAAGTGTGTGTTATACGTCGATAAATACGGTACTTACTCATAATCCCTGTGCTTTATAAGAAGTAACTTCATTTGAAAAAATATAAACTTTATATTGTAATTATATTGTAATTATTTAATCTAAGTTATTTTGTAAGCGTTTAACATTTTTAAGAATACTATTTCTAATTTTTTAGTTAGTTACGCAAATGGAGATCTTGAGGTGTCACGTGAATCTTAAAAACTAGTACGAGCAGTCATTATGCGAACATAAAAAAAGGGCCCTGATCTGAAATAAGAGAAGTACAGAAAATGGTAGAAACCAGAGAGAATTTAGTGTTTCACAGGACCGCACAGTGTCATCGTCAGTTATTGTATGTGCGACCTTGAACATTACAAATGATAGAAAGGTGTTTCAGACATCTAGAGGACAAATTGTAGGCTCTTGGTAGCAGAACATAAATTGTCTTACCGGAGGACTTTCCTACTGAGCTAACCTTGGGCACTGGGCCTTTTCTGTGTACCAATTATTACTATTATCGTTTATTTGTAACACGCCAACATTTTCCGTATATATATGGGGTACGATGGAGGCAAACACAAGTGCACTAGCACAGGATGGAGGGCCCTGTATTTGAGCTTATGTATCCTTGTAAACTAATGAGCTTTCCATTAGCTAAATAATGCACTGGCAGTTGTTAATATCATTCACACCCATAATCTACAGTGCAATATACAGACACCTCCACTTGATTGAACCAATTGCTTTTCCACCGCCATCTTGCATCCATCACCCCCAAACCCTTTAGATTGTAAGTTTGAGAGTTTTCCATCTTGTGTCGGAGCTTTGGGAACAAGCGCTATCAACATTTGATTTTAAGGTCAAAGACAGGGCCCTCTATTCTTTGCTATGTGTTAATTTTGTTTTTGCCGTGTACTTAACCCCTGTATAGTACTAAAAATAATTTTGGCGCTTTAAAAATAAACATAATAATAATAATAAAATTAGATCCCACAATCCCATTGTATAGATAGGAACTTATTGTGTATTCAATGCCTATCCTGCTTATGCCGATGATGGAAGAAGCAGGTTTAGTATATTAAATTGAGTTCTGACGCAGAGAATGATTAAAAAAAAGAAGAAAAAAAAAAAAAGAAGAAAAGAAAAGAAAAAAGTTTATTTTCCTAACAATAATTTGTACATTCTGAAGTTTTATTATTCAACGACCATATAGTTTTTTTAAAAGAAAAATAATATTGGTACTAAGTTCACTAATAAGCTCTTTAAAATAAAACATAATTTTGTTACATTTTCTTTTGTTTTTAATATGTTTTTTTTTTTTTTTAAGCAAATACAAATTATTTGACACTTGTGTTATCACTAAGTTTTAATTTAAAATTAAGGTAATCTTAATAGAAGAAGGCAACGGCCTGGCAAGCTATTGGTGTCAAACTCCACCCACTAATGTATTGCTCCTATGCATTAGCACGGTAGAAGTGCGGGCTCGAATGTAACAGATATCCCTTGCCGGCCAAGTTTACAGCCTGATCTTTTAAAAAAAAGAACTTAACATGATAACAGGCAACATTTAGAATATTTACATAGTAGTAACTGGCCCGCCATAAACGACCGTGTCCTATGTTATGTTAATTATATGTTATGTTAATTATATGCGTTGTCTCTCTCTTTGCGCTCTCTCTCTCTGTGCACCGTCTCTCATATACCTTTAATTGCTCATATGTGCATAATATCAGAAGGAAAAGCATAGCAGGTAATACAAATCCAGGGATGTGCTTCTGATTGGAGCATTTAGCAATGAAAGTGTTGATTCCATCAGAGTGCTCAGGAAAGCGACCAGGAAGGGGGAGGAGTCACATTTTTGCCCAGATTTCATGTATGTATGTGCAGTTTAGGTTTATAAAAAGGATTGCGGCTACTGTATGTTAATGTGCAGCTCAGAGTACTTGATAAGGTCGGGAGAGGGTCTAACTGCCAGATAACATTGCAGGTCATTATTTTGGCTACTACAAAAACAGACAAGCACATCAATGCAGATAATTAATCAGCATTAGCTGCCCCTTAGCAACAACAACATGAATTTTCACAGAACTGGTTAACTTGAGAAAAAAAAAAAATGTATAGCACAACATAAAGCCAGTTTTTCACGCTTTGATTTTGATGTGGCAGTGTCCCTTTAATATGTCAGAGGATTCTGTTTATATATTATAAGAAATGTAAAATATTTAACATGTCAGGGAGATGAGACTGGTCCGTGATTTTGGATATGTACAGATATGATCCCATGGGGTGTCAGGGAGATGAGACTGGTCCGTGATTTTGGATATGTACAGATATGATCCCATGGGGTGTCAGGGAGATGAGACTGGTCTGTGATTTTGGATATGTACAGATATGATCCCATGGGGTGTCGGAGATGAGACTGGTCCGTGATTTTGGATATGTACAGATATGATCCCATGGGGTGTCAGGGAGATGAGACTGGTCTGTGATTTTGGATATGTACAGATATGATCCCATGGGGTGTCAGGGAGATGAGACTGGTCTGTGATTTTGGATATGTACAGATATGATCCCATGGGGTGTCAGGGAGATGAGACTGGTCCGTGATTTTGGATATGTACAGATATGATCCCATGGGGTGTCATGGAGATGAGACTGGTCCATGATTTTGGATATGTACAGATATGATCCCATGGGGAGTCAGGGAGATGAGACTGGTCAGTGATTTTGGATATGTACAGATATGATCCCATGGGGAGTCAGGGAGATGAGACTGGTCCGTGATTTTGGATATGTACAGATATGATCCCATAGAGAGTCAGGGAGATGAGACTGGTCCGTGATTTTGGATATGTACAGATATGATCCCATGGGGAGTCAGGGAGATGAGACTGGTCTGTGATTTTGGATATGTACAGATATGATCCCATAGAGAGTCAGGGAGATGAGACTGGTCCGTGATTTTGGATATGTACAGATATAACCCCATGGGGTGTCAGGAAGATGAGACTGGTCCGTGATTTTGAATATGTACAGATATGATCCCATGGGGAGTCAGGGAGAGGAGACTGGTCTGTGATTTTGGATATGTACAGATATGATCCCATGGGGAGTCAGGGAGATGATACTGGTCCGTGATTTTGGATATGTACAAATATGATCACATGGGGTGTCAGGGAGATGAGACTGGTCCGTGATTTTGGATATGTACAAATATGATCCCATAGAGAGTCAGGGAGATGAGGCTGGTCCGTGATTTTGGATATGTACAGATATGACCCCATGGGGAGTCAGGGAGATGAGACTGGTCCGTGATTTTAGATATGTACAGATATGATCCCATGGGGAGTCAGGGAGATGAGACTGGTCAGTGATTTTGGATATGTACAGATATGATCCCATGGGGAGTCAGGGAGATGAGACTGGTCAGTGATTTTGGATATGTACAGATGATCCCATGGGGAGTCAGGAAGATGAGACTGGTCCGTGATTTTGGATATGTACAGATATGATCCCATGGGGAGTCAGGGAGATGAGACTGGTCCGTGATTTTGGATATGTACAGATATGATCCCATGGGGTGTCATGGAGATGAGACTGGTCCATGATTTTGGATATGTACAGATATGATCCCATGGGGAGTCAGGGAGATGAGACTGGTCCGTGATTTTGGATATGTACAGATATGATCCCATGGGGAGTCAGAGAGATGAGACTGGTCCGTGATTTTGGATATGTACAGATATGATCCCAAGGGGAGTCAGGGAAATGAGACTGGTCTGTGATTTCGGATATGTACAGATATGACCCCATGTCAAATGAGGAAGATGAGACTGAGCCGTGATTTTGGATATGTGCAGATATGATCCCATGGTGAGTCAGGGAGATGAGACACAGCACATCTGCCATCCGTACTGACAAGGAGGGGAAAGACAGCGTGTCAGATATCCTGGCCTTGCATGTGACTAATCCCACCTCTCTCGAAATAGCTGTGCATGAGTGCACTTAATTTAAAATAGTTTTTAAAAGACAGACTGTCCTACCATGGCCTTATGGGGGTCTGCAACACAGGCCCCCGGCCACTGTCTGAAGAAGCAAAGGAGGATAATCTTACACCTTGGCTGCCAATTCAGACCAGCCGTGCAGTGGGCTTGCATACCCGTCAAGTATTCATTTGGTAAACATCAGCAGGACAGAAATCTTAGGCACATTTGGAATTAGGATGAGGGGAAAGAAACACGTTTGGTCAGATAAACAATATACTTTATTAGTTATACCTACAATTTCACACTATCTTAAAAGGATGTTGTAGCCCTATATTTTCCTGGGCAAATAGATGACCCGCCTATAATTTGCATTTATATTTCATCTTCAGTATCTCCAATGTTCCCCTTCTGGATCGCAACCTTGTAGTGGTGAAGTGTTTTTCAATGAAGCTGTGAGCTTTACCTTGTAGGGTCACCCAAGATGGGCAGGCCATTGCCGAGAGGTCAGACAAATTATGGTCCACTACTGAAGGAATGGACAACCAACTCCAGTATCTTTGCCAAGAAAACCTTATGGATAAGCACAGTCAGATGCAGGATGTGCCTGGCATGCTGCGTCCATGGAGACCTCCATATCTGTCATATATCAACCTGTTTCAAGTGCACATAATGTCTGTGATATTAAAGTACAATAAGTGCTCTCAGGAAGCAGTTTCCTTGTAAATGAATGAGCTTTGCATTAGACTTAATGAAAACACTGGCAGTTGCTGATATCACATTTCCATTATGTAGATATAAAACCTCCCGTGGATTCAAGGTCTACCTTCGAAAACTGATCATCAGAAACCAAAATAGAGAGCAGCATAATTGCTTATAAAATATAATAATTTACAGGTTGTATTATATTTTATTATATTCTGACAAATGTTCCTTTTTTGCAATAGTCTTTCTTCAGAACAGTTTATTTTAAATATATGACTACAGTTTTTAAAAAAAATCTATTTTCCTTGTAGCTCTTTCCATCTTTCAAAAACTGTTTAATATATAGCGCCGAGTGCACTATCACTTCCTGCAGGAGCCTTATTACTGCATTGTGCACCACAATTAAAGTAAATTAAACAAAATCTAGTTTATGAAAGATGGAAGTATATTGATAAGGGAAAACCGTTTATTTTCAATGTTTGTTTTCTTCACAATAAGTGTAAAAGTTTATTCAGTTCTTCACTAACTCTAAGCTGGATATTCTGTATGATATATTGTGTCTGGTTGTGCTTATCCATATTGTTATCTTGGCAAAGATACTGGAGTGGGTTGCCAGTTCCTTTTCCAGTGAATCACAATTTGACTGACCTCCCCACTATGACCTGTCCATCTTAGGTGAACCTACATGGTATAGCTCACAGCTTTATTGAAGTACACAAGCCCCTTCACCATGAGAAGGTACCGATAACGATGTGGGTTGATATATAGCAAAGAACAAGTTGAAGTAGAGCAGTATTTTACGTTTTAGGCTACGTTTCTACAGTCATGAATATGTCACTTATTTATGAAATCCAAGTTATCACTATAATAGTTGTGGATCTGCGGGACTGTTCGGAACGCTTACAATGTTGGTCACGCTTTGCGAGCCTTGCGAAGCAGGACTTGGGCTGTAATGAGCGCCAAAGGCCAGTAGGACTTAGCGTGGTGCACAAATTTGCGGCCAGCAAGACTTAGGAACCGAAGCGCGTAGATGGACTGTGGGCCTTGGAAAATTACGACTTTAATGGCCGAACCACGGAACTCGAAAGACAACAAATATGCCTCAAATTAACTTACACACTCAAACATAGCACAGGGAGAGAGCCAGGGAGCCTGTGAGTAATGTAGCAAGGTAATTTGAGCCATAATTCTCATTTTTTCACAAACGAAAATCGCCTAAGCGAGAAAAAAAAAAGGGCGTCCGAAAAAACTTAAAACACAATGAAAACGAGGCAGGAGGACGTAAAACGAGGCAGGAGGACGTAAAACGAGGCAGGAGGACGTAAAAACTAGCTCAAAGAAGTAACAACTAACCCAAGGCGGTAAGACTTAACCCAAGGCGGTAAGACTTAACCCAAGGCGGTAAGACTTAACCCAAGGCGGTAAGACTTAACCCAAGGCGGTAAGACTTAACCCAAGGCGGTAAGACTTAACCCAAGGCGGTAAGACTTAACCCAAGGCGGTAAGACTTAACCCAAGGCGGTAAGACTTAACCCAAGGCGGTAAGACTTAACCCAAGGCGGTAAGACTTAACCCAAGGCACCATCTCTTAACCAAAAGTAGTACACGGGGGAAGAGTCTCGAGATGAGCGCGAAAGGGGCTCAGAGGTCCCATAGCCTCGCATTGTGTGGCAAACAGCATTGCGAGGCTTACAATTTTACTGCCATAATTTTTGACGGGCAATTTCCTAGTTATTATATATTTATGGACCTGCAGCCCTTTGAAGATTTACTAAAACTGAAAAGCTCTCTCACATACATAACATCAGTTTTGACTACAAGAACACACGTGTCAGCAGGCTGAAGAATTTGCCTGGAATCAGATATACTATATGCCTTGTACACTGTAACAGACCTAAAGAGAACACTTAGATCACACTACAGCTGCCTGTAGAGCTTGCCAAGGAGACAGGTGCAGAAGAATCCCTATATAGGGTCCTCTCAGGAGCAGTGCGAGAACCCAAAGAGGTGACGGACTGTACTTGGTAGAATTGTGAAATCATAAATGGGTTTTATTTGGGAAGATGGCGCTGGTATAGAAGAGTCTTGGACATCTATAAATGTATTTATAAATGGCCAGTAAACAGAGGATTTGAAAAGGGTACAGTGAAACAATATAAAATCACAGAAAATTAGTGGATTGCTGCATTTTAGGGGAAAAGTCCTATTTGTGAAATATGTTAATAACAATATTAGCAGCCGTGAACATGTCAAACTTCTCGAGAGCAGTTATTTTGAACACTATGTTTAGATAGAGGTCTCTATTTTGTATGATTTGAAAACTTCCTGATAGCTTGGAGCCTGAGGACATGGACTGGTTTACTGAAAAAAGGACAGGAGCGAAAATGATCTGATTGGAGTTTGACACCTACTCCCTTCTCATGCACGTGTGCAGAAGCAGACCGTATACTCAAACATTTAGCTGCATAAAAAGTAAACTGTCTATTAAAGAGCACACACGTTTCCCTCTGGATGCCTCCAGGGTCCAGTGGAGGCATCACAATGTTACTTTTATAGCCTACATATGCTCTTAGACAGAATTTAGTATGTATATTCTTTCATCACACATTGGTCCATTAAGAGTAGAGCACACAAATAATGATTGTAAGCTCTTCAGGTAGGGAGACGTCTCTTTCATTGCAAAGCTGGCTGTATTTGTATTTCTATGTACATTAGAATTGGTCTATACCTTTGTAATTTGCCAAATGCATCCACTGTACTTTATTCTACTGCACAAAGCTCTAGCATTTTCTTTAGTGTTACTTGCAAACTAGCGAATTGCCCGTCAAAAAATGACGGCAATGAAATTGTAAGGTAGCTAATGCTGTTTGGTGTGTAATAATGAAATATATAATACATTAATAAATGAATATACTTTACCTATTGTGAAGCATTGTGTTGAAGAGCTGGCAATGTGTTTTGATGTTGCTGCAGCATTAGTGGTGTGGAGCTGCTGTGTAAGCGTGATGAATGTGTGCAGTGTAATACTGTGCGTGCGCGAGACCAAACCGTTAGCGTAGTTGTGTACTTCCGCATTGGCGTAAAATGGCGGGTAATGTGTGGTATGTGTCTTAGCGGATTATCCGTAGGTCTTTTGTCGTGTTTTGCGAGTGTGTTGTGGTGTTTTGCGTGTTGAGAGTGCTCTAGCCCCGTTTTCGTTTTGTTTGGCGGCCATTTTTTCTCTCGCTTAGCGATGTTATTTGTGTCTAAAGTGTTTTATTTTGATTTAAATGAAGGTGTAAGTTGCTTTTTTGAGGTCCTGGATGGTTCCTCTTGCTGTAGGTAAGCTTTTTATGTATGTGCTGTGTGTATTTATTGTGTTTGAAAAAATTTTATGTGCGCGTGTTGCGTCCGATTTTTGCGAGGTCGTAATGTGTGCTAACGTGTCTCGTATGGTGTTTGCGTGTGTAGCCTCGTTTTCGTTTTGTTCGGCGGCCATTTTTTCTCTCGCTTAGCCAATTTTTTAGTGTGTAAACTCTTTTATTTTGAGTGAAATGAAGGTGTAAGTTGGTTTTTTGAGGTCCTGGATGCTCCCTCTTGCTGTAGGTAAGCTTTTTATGTATGTGCTGTGTGTATGTATTGTGTTTTGAATTTTGTAATGTTCGCGAGTTGCGTCCGAGTGTTGCGAGGTCGTAATGTGTGTTAACGTGTGTCGTATGTTGTTTGCGTTGCGAGTTAAAGTTTGCGAGGGTCGTAATTGGTGTGTCGTGTTGTTTGCGCTGCGACGTGAAGTTTGCGAGGGCCTTCGGCGCTCCATGCCAGCGACTGAGGCCCTTGCCCGCTGCCCTCGCTACGCGGCCCGCTAGCCCGCAAGCATGAGCAACGGCCCGCATGCTCACAACTATATATGTGTTTGCAAATAGCGTAATAATAATAATACAAACTAGATGAGCTACCATCAGCTTCAGTCTGCTGTTCTTCTCATATGCATATAGTTCACCTGTCCTCAGGAAACACCAAGTCCAGGAATTGAGGATGTCCCTGCTTGAGCACAGGAGTGTTAATTCAGATCGAGATAACTTTGCACAGGTAGGGATATCCTCAAATCCAGGCCTGTTAGGAAACCTCATGCTACGATCTTACCAAGCAGGAAAACGCTATCCTCTTACACTAAAATAACTATCATTTTGGGTAGTAAATGAAACCCAGAATATTAATATTAATAGTACTGTGCAAGTGTAGAATGAGTTCCCAGGGGGTATAACATGGGAATGCACAAAAGGATTGGCTACACGAGAGGCCTACAAAAATATGTGTGTAATTATTTATATATATATTACATTTGTATTCTCATTTGAATGTCTCAGAATAAGTTAAAGAACTTTTCTGCTTAGAATCCATCCTGCGCTATGCTTTAAAGAGGTTTAATACAGCGAGCAAAGGAGCCATGTATAAAGTGGTTTAAGAGTGAAAATGCATTGTACATTGTAGACTCATTTGCATATCCCTGCCCAGGTTCCCAGAATGCAGTGCAATAACTGCATTTCTGGAAAATCTGAAAATAAGTTTTTTTTTTTTGCTTAATTTTTAAACGTTCAAATGTGAACACAAATGTACTATTTAATGTATTCTGTACCGTGTAGGGCTTATATAAGAAACACTCTTATGATTTGAGATATAGTAAGGGAAAGGGAGGAGCTCCAAGAGGGGTGTGGGGGTGCACACGGGGGTGCACACGGCTGAATGGCCTAGGGCAGCATAACATCTAAACATGCCCATGTTATCCATATTATATATGTTTAGGTTAGTTATACCCTTTACCTGTTTTGTGTGTGTTTCTAATGCTTGATGACACCTTCTCGATCACTACCTTGAAGGAGTGAAAGTGCTTGTACACCTCAACGAACCTGTGAGCTATACCAAGATGGGCACGTCATAGCAGAAAAATCAGACAAATCGCGATCCACTGGAGAAGTAACTGGCAACCCACTCCAGTACCTTTGCCAAGATAACCTTATGGATTAGCGCATCCAAACACAAGAAGTTCCTGGTGTTCTGCGGTCCATAGGGTCACACCGTAAATAACGCAATGTTTGCTGTGGCAGGAATAACTGTACAATGCATATGTATTTTTATTTGTGTCACGGATGTGCACAACGCTTCTCACTGACGAGGTTCAGACTAATTACATGACTATATAAGTGCATGTACACAAAGACAACCCACGGGTTACATAGTCCCTGTAACTCATGTGATGTGTTCAACAGGCAAAATATTTGAGGAATGTTACAATGCAACACAAGTTATTCTTGGAAAGAAAAAGGAAATATATGACCCACTTAGCCGAGTGGGATTTAAAAAACTACACTGATAGTATTTTGAAATCATTGAGTTCTGCATTTACATTTGATACTTTCACATTCCAAAATGAGACTGCATATTTTTAATAGCAGACAAAATACAGTGGCTGACATGACAGAGCGTTTGGCCACGATGCACAGGCAGCTCTGTGATGTTGTATTAAAGGGACACAGCAAATGCCCCAGTTAGTTCACAAATGAAAAGTACACATAGAAATAAAAAAATAACATATATTATAATCAGTTGTAATTGTATTTGAATGAACATTCTAATATTTAAGCTATTAAATAGATATGTAAGTGAGCTGGATTAGATAGAGAATTACTAGTGTATGAAAATATTTTTTTTGCCTGAAAACTTGTCAACATAATACATATTTTTCTACTCTAAGAGATTTCTTTAACATAATGTTTGATTGTACTGTCTTTTTATGCTAAGTTGTGAAAGGAGGCAGCACTACTTAAAGGGCCATGGCCCAAAAAAATAGGTTCATTGGTTTATTGCTGAGCAGCCCCAAGATAATTTTTAAATTTCATATTGATGGAATTATAATATAATTCAGTATTAAATTTACTCTCCAGAGCGGAGTATCAGCTTCCAGCTAAGTGGTTGTTTCTCCCTGAAAAGGACATCAAAGTGTCTCTGTGACCACTAACACAAAAATATCCAGCCAAAGGAGATTATTATGTTTCTATAACCCAGTGTAGGTAGGGGGTGGCGCCATGGGCGGTGCGCCATGGGCGGTACGCCCCGGGTGGCACCTCCCTGGGGCAGAAAAAATGCCCCTAGTTGCCACCTTCCTGGAATCACTCTCTCCCCTTCTTCCTCCTCCACAGCCCCTGCTCTCTGTCCGGTGGAGGAGAGGAGGAGCTGCCAGTGGGAGGAGCCATCAGTGGGAGGAGCTTCTGAACAAGCACGGGCTATGGCACCACTTCCCGATGCTTTGGTGGTTAAGTGGGTGTATTCCCCTAACCTTTATTATCGATTTAAGCATGGAAGGAAGGGATGTTTGTTGATTCATTGGGTGTGTTGTGGAGAAATACAAATATCCATACATTATTTAGTGTGTGTTTATATATATATATATATATATATATATATATATATATATATATATATATATATATATATATATATATATATATATATATATAGCATTTATTACCTTTGTAGTACCCTTAGTATTTGGCTAGATGTATGTTTTTCTTTGACGGGGTCGGATAAGATTTTAGCAACTTAAAAGTATACGGTCAAGACTTACTTGCCCTGTACTGTAACTGCCCTGTTTTGCCTTGAAAGGAAAGTACGAGCATCATGGCAGCTTCCAGGCACTAGTGGAATCTGCTAAAATTAAGATTTTCTCTGAAAATGCTTTTAAGGCCTGGACTTACATTGCTGCTGATGTTGTTGGCTTGTTGTATATTATTATTATTATTATTATAATTGTTGTTTTTTATAACACGCCAACATATTCCGTAAGGCTATACAGGGGTTAAATAAAAAATAAATACAATATAAAATTCATGGCAAAAAGCGGGGGGCTCCGTGTTTGAGTTTAATATCTTATATCAGCGGTTCTCAACCTGTGGGTCAGGATCCCTGCAGTGGTCGAATTACGATTTGCCAGGGGTCAACTAAACCGTCAGAAATGTGTTTTTTGTCTATTCTAATCGGTAAAACTTGTAATTGTACAATTTCTTTCCACCGGTAGTTGGTACTTTCTTACTATAATTGTCATTCCATTGAAGTTGGCAGACAATTTAATCATAATTATTACAAACCTTTCAATCCTTGTAACTTTACTATTTTTAACTTTCACAATATATATTACATATTGTTTTTGTGATTAAATCTCTTTAACTGTGTTAAATTTGTAAGAATAAAAATACATCCGGTATATCAGATATTTATATTTCAATTCATAATAGTAGCAAAACTACAGCGATGAAGGAGCAACGAAAATACTTTTACTGTTAGGGGTCGCCACAACTTGGGAAATTTTATCAAAGGGTCACAGCACTAGAAGGGTTGAGAACTGCTGTCTTATATACAAGTTTTTTTTTCAAAGCACCTTATAAGATTGAACATTTACAAACTTTCAATCTAAAAGAGAGAAAGATAACAAAAGGTGAAGTAATTAAAAGGAAGAAACCATGGCTTGGCAAGTAATTGAAAAGATAGCGGAGGGTTAATTAGTGATTACTTTTGTGGGTGTATCAGCTGAGAAAAATGGAGGTGATCGTGCTAAACCTGCATTATAAATAAACACAAATCATAGGTGGGTGTGGACACGGTAGGAGCGAGGGCATGTTATATGAGTTCAGAGGCTGAAGAGAGGTGGTGTGTGAGGCTCTAGATCAAGAGGAAACAAGGTAAATAGAAATAGGAAAATGACAGCTGGGGAGTGAATCTGCCGAGTGGGTGATAGGAGGCCCAGTGGCACTGGTTGAGCCTCTGCAGAAATGACTGATCAGTGCTGATGGTAGATGCAACTGAGAAAATGACAGCTGGGGAGTGAATCTGCCGAGTGGGTGATAGGAGGCCCAGTGGCACTGGTTGAGCCTCTGCAGAAATGACTGATCAGTGCTGATGGTAGATGCAACTGAGAAAATGACAGCTGGGGAGTGAATCTGCCGAGTGGGTGATAGGAGGCCCAGTGGCACTGGTTGAGCCTCTGCAGAAATGACTGATCAGTGCTGATGGTAGATGCAACTGAGAAAATGACAGCTGGGGAGTGAAGCTGCCGAGTGGGTGATAGGAGGCCCAGTGGCACTGGTTGAGCCTCTGCAGAAATGACTGATCAGTGCTGATGGTAGATGCAACTGAGAAAATGACAGCTGGGGAGTGAATCTGCCAAGTGGATGCTAGGAGGCCCAATAGCACTGGTTGAGCCTCTGCAGAAATGACTAGGAGAACGTTCACATGTTTATAGTGGTCCATTAACAATTATTGATAATGGTTGCTTAGCGGCAACTCTTTAAGAAAAGTTCTGAATTTCACTTACTGCATCTGGGTCTCGCTGCTGCTCAAGAAACGCAGAGAATTCTACCAGTCTAAGTTTGGTTGTCCCGATCGATCTGCCTTGCCATGCAGGTACCGAAGAGGCTGGGGCAGAGGAAGGTTCAAAGCCTGGAATAAAAAAATGGATGTCTAAGTCAAGATTCAAATGTTTTTCAATACAGTTTGGTAAATCCAACAGAGGGTTTGACACACAAATAAAATGCAAATCATATTTATGACAAATACAAAGCTTTTAAAAAAAATCATATTTCTGAACACTAGACTGATTATCACGATAATCTGTATTCAATAATAAATAATTTCATTGTAGCTTCTAAAACTTACATTTGAACTTTAGTATTTCAGACTTCAGCAGATTTGCTTCTTTCCATCTCCTATCAGGTACCCAGGGAGAGGGAAAGGATCTGTCCAGTAGGTTGTCCTGAAAGGAGTCTTTATCTGCCTCCTTCCCTACTGTGGCCACTGCCGACAAACCTAGACCAGTCAGAAAAAATGTTTAGGACAACCTCCTGGGCAGGTTCTCAGACACATCCTGGACATCTGGGTGGACAGAAGTAACTCAGAAATACTCAAGTTCAAATGTAAGTTTTAAAAATAAACATTCAGTTTGTTATTTTTAAACAGTTACTAAATAAACAAAAGGAAAAACATTACAGTGAATGTTTAAGAAAATGGACTCAATAAAACCAATTAAGAGCAATGTTTGTTCCGTCTTACTCTGCCTTATGAACAGAAATGCACTTGGAAGTAATGTCTTATCTGATGCTCTCATTAAGTCTCATATCTGTATTTGCTTAAATAGTTGTATATTCAAAACATGTCAATATATTTAATTAAAAAAAAAAACTGTCAACGTGCAATGTCTTTACAAGGGTCCATGTCATATTATGGCAAGGGTAGAATAAACACATCTCCCCATTACTAATGGCTTTTATGCTGCAAACCAATTCTTGTACAGTATATAAATATGTGCGTGCTATTTAAAGTATGCGCCTTTAAATATCAGAAACAAATGTGCAATTATGGTGTCATTTTAAAGCAGTACGGTTGGTGCTGATGGTCTATACGGTTAATCTTACTGCAGATACATATTTTATAGCAGATTATTTAGTTACAAGAGAATAGCTGGACATGACCCAGTATATCACGTAACTATTAAACTACAGTCACTAAAGTGAGAGTGTTGGTCACAAGTGAGGTAAGACCTTTCTAATTCCTATGTTATTCTATGGGGCTCATTAGACCAGTGATGGGCAACATATTTCACCTGCAGAGCCTCATTTGAAGCCACCAAGTCATTACAAAACACCATAAAAAGATAAAATCACTATTGGAAAGGACATAATTAAAGATACATATATTGAGATATATTCAGCAGCTTATTTGTCTGTATATGGCTGGAGATGGGCATGATCTCGCATCCCAGAAAACTGACTAGGTGCTACATGCGACCCACTCCTGAACTAAATAGTGAAAAGAGGTCTCCAGATTGAAATAGTGGCTACACAGCATGACATGGAATATAAATGAAGTCTAACTGTTCACTGGAAGGTTTGATCATGAGGTTAAAGTTTAAATATTTTGTCCATATCATGAGAAGACAGAATGCCCTAGAGAAGACCCTGATGCTGGGAAAGATCGAAGGCACAAGAAAAAGGGGACAATGCAGTCATTGAAGCAATGGACATGAGCTTGAAAGAGAGGCAGTAGCTGCCTGGTGCGCTACAGTCCATAGGGTCAGGGAGAGTAAAACACAACAACAACAACAACAAGGGAATTCAAGCCACTAACTGCAATGTAAATCTATACTCCAAATAATGTAGCTTTTGTGATCCACAATTGCTCCCAAAACTAGATGTGCCAATATATCATAAAATAGCTGCAATATGCTGATCAATTTCACCATCTAAAATGATTACACCCACTGAGCGTACACACAATGAAGTCAGGTGTACATTTATTGTCTTACAGCATCCTGTATTTCCCCAGTGGGACAATTAAAACCTGCTTCAGCAGCACCTGTTCCCAGCGTCTCCAGAGACAAACAAGAGGAATTTAAGTCTTTCTTGAAATGTCTGCACTCGAAGGACAAGATTTCATCGAGAAGCCGATCAGTCCTGATGAAGTCAGGCATATTTGTTTGTAGGACGAAGGTTTCATGTTCCATATAAATCGGTTATAATAATTACCAGGAGTTTGTAAGACATGCTTGTACTGAAGGTTTCTTAAAGAAACATGGAAAGCATTAATTGTCTGTGTTGCATCAGGACGGTATATGATAATGTGCCACGGTGTGTTTTCTTTTTTTCCCAAATAAACAGCTCTCTGCCAGCCAATGAGATCTACAGACTTAAGCATGCCCTTCAATGCGTGTTCCTCTAACAAGCACTAAACATCCATCCTTTGTAATGCACATTCTGCGATAAAACCCTAGAACATCAGTTATATTATAAGCTTTTAAATGTCTTCCTACTGCAGGAAACAGGACAGGAAATACATGATTATTAAAGGAGCAAGCTATAAAAGCCATTAATGCCACCATTCTCCAACCAAGTGCTTTATATTTAAAGAAACTATTTTGGAGAATGGTGGCATTAATGTCTTTTATAGCTTTTTCCTTCTGTATAAGATGTTTTAATCTTATGTTCTACATAGGTAGAATGATATGGCAATATTACCTGTAATGGGTGCTGTGACGGTCGGCTGTATAGGGTAGGCTTGCTGGACAAAGGGCTTTACACTGAAACAGAAAAAAATACAATTACTGGCAGAATGTCTTGTTATATTTATTTATTATGTTAAATCCATGAAATAGATAAATTCATATAATTTGACACCCTCATGTCTTTAGGGTACCAATAAGGTAATAAGAAAATATGCTTATTTATAGGTTTCTACGTTGGAAATGAAATTGTAATCTGTTATAGGAGTTTCATTACAACACTTTATGAAGGCATTACATGTACAAGTGAGTAGGGGAAGAATCGACACAAAAATCCCAATTATTTTGTCTTTATTATTAATATTTTATTAATATCTTCAGTATTAACTATTAGTTATGGATGACATAACTATGTAGGACGGTCATACCCTACTTATATTTGTTGGGGTTAACCCAAAGTCATTTTATTTCCATTTTGTTACTATAGGCCAGATTCAAAAACTCAGATAGGATACGAGACAAATCAAGTTATGGGGCATATAATGTCCTCCACTATATGCAGATCGTGTTAACCTTAAAGGACCCCTGTAGTACACATGCAATAGGGTTTCGTAGTTTTATTTTTCTTACCGATTAGCAATAAAATAAATGCTAATTGTATTTTTTTTACCGATACACTATAATCTGATGTTTATGGTTTTAGACGTCATCAAATATGAAGTTCTCTACCCTCCTATCAAGGAGAGGGGAAGAAAGAACTCTGTTGGTTGACCTAATTTTATTGTTTATTTACGTACTGCCCTGTTTGTAGGTAAACATATATACACGTCAGAAATAATGTAGTATGGTCTTCCAGGCAGATTAACTATCCCCCCCCATGACACCTAATACGAGGCGAGGAGCGTTGGAAACAAACCGTGCTCATTTCAATAGTAACTCTCATTTTATTGCTGATCAGTAACCAAATAAACAAATTAAGCCTAAATTTAACAGTTTCTTTGAAAACAAAATCAGGAACCAGAAGGGTACTAATAAATGGCAACATGCTCTTTATTGGAAGCACTTACTCTTGTGAAGATCCAGGTTGACCTGTTTGGATCATTCCTGGCCAATACTGGGGACACAAATAATACATAGAAACATCAGAAGGACAGTTTGATGTGTATTGGATTTACAAATGTAAACCATATTATTTTAAATGCATTTAGCCCACAAGTGAATTGGTAGCTTGTGCTCAGATAATATATTACAAAGATGTAGACACAATTATAAACAATTAACATACAAAACATGCTGTAATACACCAGTGCTTCCCCAGTTATTCTTTACCACAAACATCCATTTTCTTTTTAAAGCTGGTTATGTCTGTCATATTCTCAAGAGGGTTCTTCCAAAGAAACTAATGAGCATCCCATTAATTCTACTGAAAGCACTGGTATTTATAGATGCGATGAAAGCACTGGAACTTATAGATGCTACATTCCTGCTGGGTAGATAGAACTTCCTGTGAAATCAAAGTCTTCTTCCACTTCAGGAAATTGATTACTATTTATATACACTATATACACTATATATATATATATATATATATATATATATATATATATAGTACATTTCTTTTCACATTTGAATGTCTAAAACAAGTTAAAAAAAAACGCTTCCTGCTCAGAATTCCAAGAAATACAGTTATTACACTGCATTCTGGTAAGTGGAGTAGGGACATGCAATGTGCCCACAAATGTTTTGTTCTTCAATCCATAACCATTTTAGACATTGCTTTCTTTAAGCTTATGCCCGCTGCATTACACAGCTTTTATGGAAAGCCAAGGTTGGATTATACACAGGCTGTGAAACCTACCCACGGACAGCCGTTTCAAGGTTACTGCCTATCATCAGCGTGGGGCAGGATGCCAGCTTGTGTTGTGGAACTTATAAGTAGGCAGTTCACCACAACAATCATTTAATATATGGTGGGCAAAAGAGCGATAGAAACCTCCACCGGTCAGTAAATAAATAATACATCTTTGTTCACATTTGAATGTCTAAAACAAGTTAAAAACTAGTTTAAAAAAATGTTTTCATGCCCAGAATTCTGAGAAATACAGTTATCACACATACATACACACACAAAATCTTCCAAACGTCACCTAATTAGAGATTAAAACGGCTACAACTGCTTGACAAACATTATGTAAAAATTTGGGGTAACACTAACGGTCAAAATAGGAATACGTCACAATAAAATTTCACAATTAAAACCTGACTTGTCAGCAGGGCATTCTACATTACCCATCCAATTACCAAAAAGTAAAAAGTAGGCTGTTGGGATCATCTCCTTAAAACATCAAGTAGGTCACTGAAGTCATACGAGTCTAGCAATTTAGGTTTGAATGCCCACCTGCATAAAGGGGCTATTGGATAAATAATTAAGGTTTAACACAGGGAACAAACATTTTTAGTAGAGCGGTGAAGCTTCTAGCTGGAGATTTGTGTTTCCTAAGATTACCATGAAGCTATGGTACCAATGGAAATTTGTCAAAATCCGTATATAAAATGGTTTCCAGCCGGATACTACCAATGAAATATGAAGTAAATAATTATTTGCTACTGTTACACAATCAATATTTAATCGTACAAGAAAAATAAAGACTTACCCCAGGTGCGGCAGGAAAGGCCGGACGTGGAATCCCAGGTAGGCCGAGCTTGTTATGAATAGCGGTAGCGGATACTATCTGAGCAGACGACATTGCTGCCATGTGTTGTAGTGCTTTATCCTTGGCGGTTTGATCCTTTAATATAACAGTTGGCATGCGGTTATTGAATGCTGTGCAGTCATGATGTATGAAGCTACATGCGTGGATATTAACAAGAGAAGCTTTGAAGAATGTTGTGACGCTATCATGCAACTAAACGTAGGACCTCAATGTCCCCATGCCTACGCATTTATGGCAACTGTATGTAAACATTAGCAAATGGACAATAAATAAGGTTTTCAGCCTGAATACAAAATCTCTTGCAACTGTATGGTCATTTGAAACTGTGTAAAAAAATAATTAAACCAGCCATTTATGGCAAACATTTGTTACTGTCTTGGGGTGGCGGACCAGAATGTAGAGTAAGATTATACATTTACAAATATTGCTAAAAGTGATTTTCCTCCACTGAAACTGTTAATGAGTTGCCACTATAATTAATAAGGCAACACTATACATTTTTTTGGTCTTATAACCTTTTATATACCAAAATTAGTCATGGCTTAGAGAATAAATATTCAGCCAAATAACGCTGCTGGGAAAAGTCCAGAATATACACTGGCACATAATGGTGTAGCAAGAGTAGGCAGGCGGATATGTCAGGCAATTTGGTAACATGCTAGCCAGGCATACAAAACATGCTTTTAAATAGTACTGATTATATCACGGGTCAACACATCTAAATGGAATTGGACTTTGCCAGTGAAATTATTAAAATCATGGTTTATTTCCTTTTTGGGATATTGTGGTTGAAACAGCGAAAGCTGAAAATACGTTCAAAGCTGGTAGCCAAACATTCTGCCAAGCAAAACTACGGTTGGATGTAGTCTGTAGGATTATTCACTTACCATATTTGTTACCTGGATACAATACAAATAGTGTGTTAAAAAGGATTGTTTAACATGGAACAAACTAAATCACACAGAAGTGGTTAAATGTGACAAAAAGCAGTCTGGGAAACACTAGCTTTGGGTAAATATATATAGTGCTGGTTATCAATAACAATACACAGTGATAGACCGGGGCTTAAGGCGTGTCCCCTACTTGAATAATTGTTTGGAATGTTATAAAAATTAATTTAAAAAAATTAAATAAAAAACATTTTTCTTGGCACATTGTTCATTCTAGAATATTATGGAAGTTGATGGCACATTATAACCACTTCACATTTTTAAACAAGTCTTAAACTTCAAACCTTGTTTATTCTTTGGCTTTGGGTTCAAGATAGTTTTAACCTAAGCCAAATGCATTTGAGTTGCTGGACAGCTATTCAATATATTCACAATAACATCCGGTAGATAAGTACTTTCACACATGAGCCCTGTACCATCAAATGACTGTGGCTAAAGTATACAAGAATTAAATAATGCTAAACTCTTTCATTCAATGACACATTAAATTAAGTTAGAAAAACATGTTTATCTGATTAGTATGCAATATTTCTTATTAAAATGCCTTTGAATCAAATTTATTTTGCCTTCTATGACTATCAGTATGTATACTTGTTTTTACAAAGGCAGTTGCAAAAAAAATTAAAAAAATACTATCCATTTGTTCAAATGTTTCATACGGTTGAACAATCCCTTTAAGGTTGCATTCAGGATAAACAGCCTGTCAACAGCATGATTATCGGAAACTAACCTGTATGTATTAAGCCAGAATATTTTTTTTTATGCACAAGTTTTAAGTGAAATATTTGAATAAGTGTATACTATTTGAATACACTATGTATCATACATTAGCCCATTCTTCCACCAGTAAATTATTCATTTGCAGTAACTTAATTCTTTATTTTGTTATCATGCGTGACCTTAAATCATTTGATAGGAGTTACTTTATTTTTCTAGCTATTAAATATATGCTTATGGCAGCTCTGCATGCTCCAAGATGAACATGGATTTGGCAGAACATGATGGAAGATTGTGCCTGCTACAACACTTGTACACTAGGATACCTCCAGAGGAAAATGGAAATATTAAACATATCCTTAATTAATCATACATGGCTGGCAGGACCACCATGTTTGAGTTCCTGACCATGGGGCAACATGTAAACATTCACCCACAGCTGCGGCTACTACACTAATTACCTTTATATTAATAACTGGTGAATACAACCTTACGCTATGTGATGGCACACAGGAAGGCTGGATGAATGGCTAAGCCAACGCGGTATGATACAGTATGTGCGTGCATATAAATATTATTAGCAATATTTTGACTTGCTAATTTATACATTATATTTTCCCCTCAACAAATTACACATTCAACCACTACACTGTCACCTGACAAATTAACTCCCATTTAACGTAAAAACGTATTCAAACCCTCTTTTCAAATACTGTAACGTCCTTCAAATATGGCTATTGCTTTAATTCATATTTTGTTCTCTTGCGGCTTATTTATTCATTGTTAGTTAGAGAGTATATATTTAAATCAACTGTGCATTTTTATAAATAAACCAAAACACTATTCCAAGATAATTTGTTTGTGAATGTGTAAACATGGCCAATTACGGGATAGGTTCCATTAAAATATAAAAAAAAAGACGGATTTATTCTGCCAACTGCTTTTTGTCATCTGTGTTTGAAAACAAAAAAGTTACACATACATGTTACATATACAGTACTAATGTTAGCAATATACAATTCTACAACATGAAATGGGAAAAAAACAGTTAAAATTTGAATTATTTCATAGTTTGGTAGACAAAGACAATGGAGCCTGGAAACATTTTCTTAATACCTTTTGTAGCAATAAATCAAATACATTACAAACACCAGTCCCACTAAACCCTATATTTTTTTATCACATTTAAAGTTGCTGGCCTTCTAGAAAATTAGCATTGCAGGATGGTCTGGAATTAAAAAAATAAAAAGGTTTATTTTCTTCCTCAAAACTTATAATTCTAAAAAAAAAAAAAAAAAAAAAAAAAAAAGGTTTCAATAATATTCTGATAATGTTATTGCTGTGTCCTACCAGCTTGTCAAGAATCATTCTACAAACTATACATGATTTTTTTTTTTTTTTTTTAAGTAATTTTAAGAATGATGTCATATTTGTGAGATCAAGTTATGCCTATAGAAATGTAATTGAGGCAAGGCCCTATATTCGTTATTAACATGAGGATAGGCAGAAATCATCTCAAAGTTGCAGAAAATTTGTATAGAAATGAACATGGTAGAATCTGATGAGGATTTGCAAAACATTCTTAATCGTGGTTATATTTTTATAAAATTATTATTATTATTAAATTGTTATTGGGGGGAAAAATACTGTGGATTTTTACAATCCTATATGTAAATGGGGTAAAATATCTTCAGAATGTAATTGTTGCTATGCTCCACCGTTCAATTTCAAAACTATGATCCAATCTGTAACGTCAGAGATGTGACTTCTCTGCATTATATGGTTTAAAATACTGTTGCAATTACCACTTTGCAAATACAAAAGATGAGAAGAAGAATAAAAAAAACATACTGTTCTTCCTACAAAAGGCCAGCACTTCAATTTTTTTCTAGTCTTGGTCTGCCATTTATTAAAAAGACAGTATTAAAGCAACAAAAGGCTGGCTATTTCATCCAGGCAATAGCTAAGGCTAAGAAAAGAATGTGCATTCAGAGCTGTCCCAACTTGCTGCCTAATGAGTAGTAATTAATCCATTTTATTGTGTTTCAAAATGCTTAAGACTCCATTCACATCAAAGAGAATTTTTCAAAGCTTTTGCCATTGCTCAGTAAGGAATAAAAAAAATGCAGAGCTATCTTTAGCTTTCTGTGATTTTCAATAATACGAAACATAACATAAAATATTTGCAAACGCTCTATCTCCTGATATTATGGCTGAAAAAGCAGCTTGACTAGTGTAATTTTACAGAAGGGAAGAGGGTCGATAATCAGAAAAACCTGACCTCAGATGAACCTATCTGAGAGTTTATACCAGCCCTATATTGCTATTATAGGTTTGCTACGCAACATGCCTCAGGCCCGCATACAGCCCAATGGGTTACAAATGCAACCCTAAGCAAATCCCATGCAGGTTTATATAGATATGCATGGAAGAGATTAATAAAAAACAAAAAAAGAACCCTTGCTTTAAGAAGTCTATCTACAGAATTATCAGTTTTGGTTAAATAAAGTCCCTTTCTTCATAATCCAAAGGGCTCATTTGTTAGCTTGACTGCGCAGCCAGTGCAGCTACTGTAAAAAGCCAGCCACCATAGAGCCATGCCCGCTGCCAACATGCTGCCCACTGCATGTGGAAAGAAATGTGGCGGATTACCCTCTCCACTGCTACAGAGGCCTGCTATTGTGCTTCAGGTCTCGTTGGCACCAACAATGTCATATAGAAGTCTGTACTGTATTGTGAGTGCAAAATAACACTACTTTATACCACACCACAAAGACTTTTTGTGTGTGGTAATATTCTGGTAGGCAAAATACAAATATTTTGCTCATATTAAAAACTGTACTTTTATGCATGCCCAAAATAATAATAATATTTATTTTAATATCATTTATCATTTAATAATACTATAAATGCATTTGAAAGGATTTCCTCACTAAGGCATATTTGTATACATATTGAAAGGGGCATTGTATATATGTGGCATCCCTGTTCAGAACGCTCAATCTATTTATAATCAGAAATCAATAAACTAATACGTTCATTAGTGAATCTGTTTTAAATTAAACGCAAAGTATTTAACACCCGCCAATGTATACAAATAGATCATTTTGCTTTTTTTGATGTAGTCTATTTGGATTAAAGGTACAAAATCATCAACATAAAGCTAGAGTCCATCAAAAGACTTTATGTATTAATCACTTGCAGAGACATCTAAATGCTATTTGAGTGGCCATTGTGTTAAACATTTCATATTTGATGATTTCTGTAGCATTTCCTATGGTAGTCCGAGTCCGGCCTTTAAGTACAGCGGTTCCTTGGTTCTCAACCTTAATCCGTTTCAGACGGAAGGTACTAAACTCCCATAAGGAGTCATGTAAGACGCGTTGAGTATAAAAAAATATTGAGTTCCGGGAACGTTGAGAACCAAGGTACCACTGTATGCCAGGATGAAGAAATAAAATCTTACTTCTTGTTTATTCCAGCCAAAAAGGAAGTCTGTAATGTTGAACACCAGGAGGTGGAATGCTATAGGAAATGCTAGGTAGTATAGAAATTATTTTGAATTCAAATTCCCACTCAGATAGGAATAAGAGATCTCTATAAACAAACAAAAAAAGATTTTAATCTTTTTAAAATTGGAATTAAGTTTTTTTTTTTTTTTTGGTGAGGGGTACCTCAATGAAAAATGTGCTCACTATATATTCCTATAAAATATTGTTTTGTGAATGATAGCAGAGAAATAGTAGAGCAGGTATTAAGAAATGTAAACAGCTCTCACATGCAAGAAACTAGGTTACAAAGCTCGTAGCACAAGGCATTCACCCATCACCATGGAAAACAGGAAGTGAAATGCATAGCAACCACAAGCCCAAAAGCAGAGAAGCGCATACCTTCAGCTTGGAATGAAAATCACGAGATTTCCTTCTGGCAAGAACCTGTATGTGACTAGACACCTGCAGGGTAGGGGAAGGGAGGGAAACAAAGGAAAAAAAAAAGCCTGTAACCATGGAGATGAAAAAGCCCCTGCAACTGGGCAAGCCAGACGTACCTTAATGGCGGCTTGGATTTCTCGAACTTTCTTTCTTGCTAAGACCTGTATGTGACTAGACACCTATGAGGTTCGGATTTACAAAATAAAAAAAAAACACAAACAAAAAAAAGGAAATCAAATTTTAAATAGTTTGGATACTCTTTCTACAGCTATGTTTGCAGGGATGACATATATTTCCAAGCTGTAATATGTGTTTCGCACCAGAGAAGAAAATTAGAAACTGGGGCAAAAAAAGGAAGAAGACTAACAAAAATTTGAACGATCAACCAGCAACTTTTGGTTTAATAATTTGCATTTTTTGTAAAAAAACATTTTGGGTGAATTTTTAAATCATATATGGAAATATATCATTGCTTCAATTAAAGTGAATTTTTAAATCATATATGGAAATGCATCAATGCTTAAATTGGAGATGAATTTTAATAAATAGACGTCTTATGAATTTATTTTTAGGTTTTCCTTCAATAATTAAATAATTTACCCCTTCTAATTTAGTTAGGGTTTATATACTTTGGGATTTTAAGGCAGAAACACTGTTTGTTGTGCCAGTGCTTCGTATAATCGTGTAAAAAAAAAAAAAAAAAAAAAAAGACAATAATTTGAAAGGTAATAGACTGGTTACTCAAAAACACATCAATTGAAGGTACCCGATTACTGCATTTATGAAATAATGTTCAAGTTAATAGCATTATAGTAAAAACTATTTTATGGAATTATTAATAATCTACTGATAGATATTTATATGTTGATATTTTTTAACCAATTTTTTTAAGGCAAAATTTTTTTTTAGAACGTTATTTATATTGAATGAGAAAAACACACGGAAGTTAATGCTATTTTAGCCCACAAAGTTCATTAACAAAATTTGACTTTTTCCCTAAACTGTGCAGAATGGCCTAGGATTTTATTTTCAATATTTTTTTCAAGATTAAACAAATATTTGATGAAGAAACATCTTTGTATCTTGTAAATTATGATTTTATCAGCAGAATAAACAGTAAAATAGTTGTACACACTTATTAATTATAAAAAATACTGAAAACTGATTTACATACAAACTTAAATTTGTAGTTTTATGATCAAAAGGAATCACAGAATCAAATGCTAATTTGTTATGAAATATACATTTTGCATATTCACCATGCTGTTGCACAAATACAGCCTACGGAATATGTTGGCGCGTTATAAATAAAGGATAAGAATAGGAGCATTTGAACTTGCCCAAGTAAATATTCATTAGTTAAATTAATGCATTGTAATGAAATACAGGCTGCTCTTTCAGCTTGAACTAATTGATTCAAAAAGGCTTAAAAAAGGCACCCATGATTCAGTACTGCATGTTTTGTGCTGACTCATCAGAAGGTTTCTTCCATATTCTTCTACATATCAAGCATACCAATGTGAGAGGCTTTGTTTCCCCAAGACACATGGCGAGGAAAACTCAAGACAAGTCAGCACAGCCTGGGAGGATATGCAGCTGGCAGGTAAAGCAGCAGGTCTGGTTTCACCCTACATAAAATTGGCTGCCATATATCTTTTTAACTCGTCAGCTTTCTGGCCAGCAAAAACTATTTAAAATGTATACACACAAAAACTGGTTTTGTACAATGATTATATATTTTTTTGAGCAAAAAGGACACACCAAATAAATTTACATGGAAATATTATTGAAAAAGGCATGTTTTGATCAATAAAGTGTTTATTTTTAAGAAATGAGGCATTGCATTTACAGAAATATAAATAACACAACATGCAAAATAATTAAAGAAAAAAAGAAAATGAATTAAAATCTGGATTATTAAATTTAGCAATGTACACAATAATAAAATAAACTCATTAGCAGTTTATTAGCTCTACATTAGAGAGGCACCATATGCACACAGGCTTTTGCAGAAAATTGTACCGAGGAGGTAAATATAAGTTTTATTGATAATAATAATAATTATTGAGCCATTTAAACCTGAGCAATAAAGGACTCCTCAAGGCCCATATTTATTTTGTTTGATGGACAAATTTTGATAAAAGGCAAAAAAAAAAAAAAAAGAATGATTTTCAATGTATAGATTTGATATGTTCCGCTACAGCATGACTGCATATAAAGTAAATGATTAGGACATCTTCCGGGACAGATGTGCCCCTATGTTCTAGCAACCGCCTATTAGGTGGGGAGAATATATCTGCCTATAATATTAACATTTAATTGCCAGTTTAAAAAGGTGCATTGAAAATCTGAGTATTTGCTCCCATATCACAAAATAAACCCTACTGCATGACAACTGCGGTGCTTTTAACTTAAGAATTGTCAGAAGTTGGTTTCACAAATCTGGTTCAGGCAGCCAGCCATCTTGCGTACCATATTACACTTTCCGTGCAATGTCTTTTCCCGAAAATGATAAGGGATAGGACACAACTCTTTTTATATTGCAGGAGAGAGGTATTTTTTTTTGCATAATATTTGTTGAAAGAAAAAAAAAAATGTAATCTTTAAATTATTCTGTTTTCACGCAATATATTTTAATGTGTAAAGCATTTTCTTTAGTGCCATTTAATATTTTTTTTGTCATAATTAAAATTATATTTTAAATAAAAATATTTATAATAACTATAACATAAATATAATGTGTTTTAATAATTCACTATGAGCTAATAGAAAATATCTAGATGGAAATTTCCCGGGAACCTGAGCTCCTAAAGTGTGCACTTCTGGATGAAATATTTTTACTAAGTATAATATATCTCTATGAACGGCCTCCTTGCGGTCTAGCTAAAAAAAAAAAATCTTCCTGGATCCTAAATGTTACATATTTTTGTGTGTGTTATTGTAAGGAGGACAGGAAGATGTATGTTTTTTAAATATTTTTTCTTATGAATATAATATATAAGTCAACAGAAAAAAATATATAAAAATAATTGGATTTGTTCCTAACCCTGACATCACTGTAAAATTTGTTAAATTAGAATTACCCTTGAATTCAAAAATTAGGAGTTATTTTATTACATTTGCATTTTTTAAAGAAACGGTTTACATATGATAATTAATCTAGAAAATACAACAAAGTAAAGCAAACTTCTATTGTGGATAAGGGAAGCTAAGATTTCATTACGTGATAATCATCTGCAATTATACGACTATTTAACAAAAAAAATGCAGACAATATAATTACAAGAACTTTCAGCTAACACATTTAAAAGGCAAACTTCTATGCAGAATGTGTACATAATCATTTAATAGTCACAAAGGCTAATTTAACCTCCTGGATGAATGCAAAGTAATGTACCTGTTGAATATTCTGTTTTTCAAAATAAATCCATACATTGTAATTTTCCAATAATAATAATAAAAAATAAATAAAGAGGCAGTGATAGTACATTAAATGTCCACAGCAGTGGTAAAGTGGAAGCGTTTCACTTGTCGGTTTAATAAAACATTAGAGATGAAATCAGTATTTGAACAAAATAAAGTTAATGTAGCTTTTAAAAAAACTTAAAATATTGAACTTTAGCATTGTGGCCTACAGCGGATATGATCCACCAACTCTTAGATGTTCAAGAAGTGGACGCAGACCGGCCAGGGGGCTACCTTAAAATTTCATATAATGTATATGCAATCCACCTATATATACTTAGTATCAGTGCATACATGTAGTGTCCATTTAAATCTGAATAACAGACGGTAATAATTTGGGGAGGTTAAAAGAACGGCAGTGTGTATGTATATTGATAAAGGAAGGCCTAATTATTTACTTTAGAAATGAAGCACATTGTTTCTAAGGATGTATTGCCAACCACTGAAATATTTTACCTGTTTCCTGGTCCGCGTTTTTCCTGTCCTTAACTTGATGTACCTGGCTATCAATTCATTCCTACCTGAAAAAGAGAAACAAAGAAAATGTAAACTTTAAGATACTATGCCAGAAATATTGTAAATGCATTGTCCACATTTAAAGAAATACCGCTATACCTGGTTTAACGCTGTAGGTGGTTCCAGGCAATAGGAGTGTTAAGCGAAACAGCGCTAAACGGGGCAGTTCAACATGGGGAAGATAGGGATAGGGGAACTCAAGAAAAAAAAAAAACACAAAACTGCAATTGAAATTTAAACTTTTTTTTGTTTTATATGAACTTCAAACAAAACAGCAAACATAACACTAACACAAACTGACCATTAGCAGAAAAATAAACTTTACATTTGTGATGTTGCCGCTTCTGGCTCATCCTGGATTCAGTTTTTTTTTTTGAGAATAAGAGCATTAAAAGGGATCAAAAACAGCGTTATAGCGAGGCAGTGATGTTACACAGGGAATTACGGGTGGCATTAAGCAGGGTATACCTGTATATAAATAAATACAGACATACCCCTTCTGTGGATTTGACCAAGTGCTAAATGAAACGGTGTTAAACAGGTCAATCTTAGCATAGGGAAAATCACAGGCAAACGCGATTTTAACATTCCTTCCATGGCTCTTGGCGTTTTGGATGATACACAAGCATCAAAATCGGTGTTAGCGAGTTTCTAATTTTGTAGGGGGCTTTGGAATAAAACACTTTCTACAAAGATTTTAAGCTCAAAACAGGGCCCTCCATTTTCTGCAGTTATTAACATTTTATTTTTCCTTGTTCTCTTCCCCGTACAGCGATACGGAATATGTTGGCGCGATACAAATAATCGTCAAGAATAATAATTTGTCAGGCAAAAACAGCGTTTAGCGAATCAGCGATTTTTTTTATTTTTTATTTGCTTGGGTTATTATTTTTTAATGTATTAAAAGTAGTTTGTGGTCTTTTCAGTCTTCTCGAAATTTAAAGGCCTCAATCTGGTGGTATAATTTATCCCAGAATAAATTGCATTTAAACCTAAACTGTCATAAAATGTACCCTTTTTTGGGGGTAAAAATTCTTTAACCAAACTAATTGTAATGGTGACACAATGGGACAACTGTACATACTCAATTCATGTTCCTATAAAATTAATTCTGCGTATTTATAATCCACAAATGTCCAATGCAATTGTCATCTGGAACATTCATTTTGAAAAATCTCATTCTCAAATGTTTATTCATATTAGGTCTCATTAATCTACTTATGTCTATGGAGTACTCTTTTGGGTCAATATCCTCATAATAAAAGATTATATTTATTGAGGGGGGGGGGGGGGAGGCTTTGCAATAACTGTTTGGAAGGTTTCAGTTCTTAAAACATCTGTTTTTACTAACTTATTAATAAAATGCAAATAGGCAAATAAAAACTTGGGTCATTTATTTTAATATTAAAAACAGGAAACCCTCCATGCTCTCTTAAAGTATTAAACATTTCAGTCAATCTATACTGGACTTTGGAAACGTAAAAACCTAGAAAATTATAGCAGTTGTTTGGTAAAAAAAAATTCTCAAATAATGTTGCACAAAGATTTCTAAACAAATTATTTTTCTTAAGATTGTGTGGAAAATCTTTATTTCCAATCTTCCTTTACCTACAAGGTTGTTTTGTTCCTCAAGCTCTATAGCAAACATAACAAGTCTGATGCGGCTTCTTAAGATTTAACATCCTTTCCCAACAAGCCAAGAGTCAAGTGATTGACATAAAAATCATAAGGCACATTGTACAAATAGCACCGATCTGTAATTGTGCGACACATTGTGTATTCTGTCTCACTGCACTCCATTACAGCCCATTTATCAATGAAGCATGATACACTGTCTATTAATACATGACAAGATAACCAAGATTGCACTTATCAAGAGAGTTATATAATGCTATGAATCTACACCAACACTTAAAAAAACAAAACATATCTATATATCTACTAGCTACTTGCCCGTCAACAATGACGGGATTAAAATTGTAAGGCTTGCAACGCTGTTTTCCACACAATGTTAGGATTTTGCTCCTTTGGCGCTCATTGCAAGCCTCTCCCGCTCGTGGTGCTCATCGTGAAGCCTGAAATAAGCGCCTTTGGCGCTCATTGCAAGCCTTTCCTCCCGCCTACTGTAGGGGCCGCTCATTGCAGGTTTTGTTAACCTGCAAGTTTCGTGCTTGGGAATGCCTGGGTCTCTTTCCACCATTTCCCTTCCCTGTGTTTCTGCTGTGTTAGAAAAAAACAAACAAACAAAAAAAAATAACGGCCTTCAGCGCCTAAGTCCCGCATGCCTGGCTTTGCTCAACCTCGTTTTCATCCAGTTTCTGAATTTTTTTACGTTTTTCCATCCACCATTTTTTCCCCTTGCTTAACTGATTTTGCGAAAACCCCCAAATATTGCTCAAAATCTCTTGCAACCTCACTCCCAGGCTTCCTGGCTGTTCCCCTGTGCCGTGTGTGAGTGTGGTTTTATATTTGATAATTTGGGGGGGGGGTTAGATTTACGCACTTGGTTCACAGTTGCGACCCTCACAATGCAGCCTAACTCCTGCGCCGTACAAGGCTGGCTTTGCTCATCTCACCAAAGTCCTGCGTAGTACACTGCTTGCCTTGCTTGGTGAGGCTTCGCAGAGCCTAAGTCCTGCGCCGTACACGTCTCGCCTCGCTTTGTGAGGCTTCGCAGATGAGCACCTTTAGAGCTCATCCAGCCTAAGTGGTGTGTCTTACACGGCTTGCCTCGCATTGCGAGGCTCGCAAAGCGCCAACATCGTAAGCGTTCCCAACACTGACAACTATAATAGTGATATATATAGTAGATGTAGGAGTGGCCTGGTGGGTATAGTTCTACAATGAGTTTGTGTGCCATTTGCTTCTCATGCCTGGCAGCACTTCTAATTAGGTGGGTGGAGCACCCTCCTCTAAACAGACTGAGGAGGACATAGATAGATAGATAGACAGATAGATAGATAGATATATGCAATGAACAGGAGCTTCAGGCAGATCGTAGGGGCATTGGTTGACAGATGTGCCTGGAGGACTGAGCAACAACAAATATATATATATTCATATTTATTTCATTTCACTCTACAGTGGTCTTTTAAAAGGTGCGACAGTGGAATCATTGCACAACTAGATGAAAATATGTTGCGTTCTGGTCCTGCCGCTATGAGGATTGGAATTAACAACCAGATCAAAAAAGCGTCACTGCTTTAAGGAATGCTGATAACTGGCAAAATGTGTGTAAAGAGTTTTTTAAACGAATGTTAGTATCCCAGAAGGGACACACAGTCAGGGAATTTACAGGAACAATGAGTAAGGTAACACATCATCACACCCAATATATAATGTACAGCGACACAAACTGTGGAACATCACCTGAAATTTGCCAGCAATAAACTCTAGAACAATAATTAATAATAATTATTAACAGCGTTTTAAAATGCAAGTTTTAGCTTGAGAACCAGCGAACAGACTTTGATGTAATTAACACATTTGCAGGTCATGCTGTGCTGTCTTCAAATCTAATTGGCATTCCTGAGGGGACGCAACAAGAGAAAAGTGCTATTTTTTGCAATATCATGACATAACATGTGTACAAGTACCCACATATCGTTGCTAATTGTTTTATTTAGAAAGCACCAGCATTTAGACAGAGCCATAGAAAGATGGGATGTGGGATATTACAGGTAAATGTGTCCCTAATAATAGAGTGAGATTGAAGGAAGACGGGATTAATAGTGAGTTTTTTGTTATTTCTAGCACAGGAGTATTAACTTACCAATATGAATTTTATATACCGTATATATATATATATATATCTTTCTAGCTACTCTCTACCTTTCTCCTACCAAGTAATATTTACCCCACACTTCCGCCCTTGAAAAACTTTTCCCATCAATGGCTCTTTTCCATAGTACAGAGGCCTCCTCACCTCCCAATGTCGCCATAATATTCTACCTAACCTTCCAGTCCATCACCACACCATTCAGTGTCCCTCCACAATTACATGCTTATCCTAAAACATTTTAGTTCCCATCACCACCTTTTACTGCATCCATCATCCGCTACCAAACCTTCCAGTTCATCCCCATTTAATGCAGGTCCCCTCTACAATTCCTTGCTTTTCAGGGAACCCTCCAGTACTCCCCCTATCACCTTCCGGTGCCGCTTTCTTCCTAAACACCTGGTTCTCTTGCCTCCCTAATTTCCAATGTCTCAAATACCTTTACTGTGCATCACAACTTACCCCACCCCTCTTCCATTATCTAAAACACTACTTTCAAAACAATTAAAATAAGTAAAAAAAAAAAGAGAAATGCAAAATAGACCATACAATTAAAAACCATCAAGCCAAACACATAAATGCCTCTAATACCACCGTTGATACCATTGTAAATAAATACATGCAGCCAGGTCTCGTGTGATATTTACTTTTGATCGGTTTGGTAGTGAAAAATCTAGAGAGACAGATTTATTAATAATTGAGCTTTGTAGGGAATATGGAGATTGCCGGTAATAAGTAGACTAACCCCACAATTGGGAATCTTCTACTTCTATTACAAAGTACGAGAATGGGAGGGGGTTTGGTATTTTTAGCCACAAACAACAAAATTTAGGACATGGAAAACTCAAACCCAACATGATTCCATGTACGGCTTTAAGCGGCGTAGGCAGATAACGAATAACGTTGGCCCAGCTAGTTCCTAAACCCATGTCTTTAATACACTACTTTCCAAATCAGCTTAGGAGAGAAAGCTGTTGTAGATACAAAGGTTTCACAAGTCAACAACTAGTTAAGCAGTTTAATGCAATAAGCCTGGCGCCTTTTATTTGAACAATGGAGGAGGGGGGGGATCTATTTTCAGCTTTCACAAACACTATACGCAGGTGCTTAGGTGGTGCATGGCGAATTCTACAGATGCTTAAATCTGGAGGCTGGCCACTGCCTTATATGCAGGCAACATTTTGTTCGGACAAGCTTACTGCAGTGGGTCATGTGACATGGGCCAAATAAACAGCATCTGGGGATTTTCAATTACAGACCTTCACCCAGCATGCCTGCACTGTAATCTCTACCAGATGAGGCTCAGGCCTCACTATTTTCAATAATTCACACACTGTGTACACATAACATGACAATAAGGGCATTCATGCAGCCGCCTGATTCGTAGATCAAAGCTCCCAAATGGCCAGCTGTAAGCATGCTTACTGCTGAATAATTCATTCTTTTCACAGGCTTGAAAAAACGCTCAGCAGGACTTGGCCGGATCGAGTCCTTTCCTGTGTGGTATGCTAAACTCAAAATCTGAATAGGGGGAACAGCCCTCTAGAACAGTCAAAGATTCAAAACGACAGCCATTGGCAAAAATCTTCAAGATGCCATCTTCAAACTCCAAGGCCAAATGGCTCAAGACTTGGAGAAAGTGGTGACATTGATTAATAAGAGCAGGCAGACAAGACGGGATAGAGAACAAAACAGAGATTGGAATACCCAACAGCCTATCCATGTAATATGTATGACGTCTGTAGTTTGGAAATGAAACCACCGAGAGTAGACCAAAAATAATCTTTTGGTAATGAATATTTAATTGATGTTGCTCGATTAGCTCACGCAATAAGCGTAGATATATTTTGCTAAAGTAAAAATGACTTTTATTTGGAATTGTAAACAAATATAGTTTTCTGGCTGTATAATACTGTATGGCAATCCTCCACCTGTTGCACCGTCTTCCTATAAAGAGCCAACGTCCTACCTCAATGTATAATATGCGGATACAAAAAACTCTTGAATTGCATGAATTTTTTAGACTTCAATTCAGATTTAAATGAGGTGGGCTTCTTGTTTCAAGTGCTTTGCCTAATTATATTAAGGTTTTGTAGCTGTCAATCAACACAAAAACAGCAGGATGAACTAGCGGTGACCTCCCCCTGTACCAAACGCAGGCTGCTTACCAGCTGTGAGCTGGCTTTTTTTACACCCTTTTCCGTATTATTCAGAATGGCTTCCTCTTAATCACAATAATCTCTAGAAGTTCCAAAACCCATCAATTGTTATTTAAACCCAGCATATAAAGAGCCAGCAGTGCAGCTTTTGTAGGCTTGTCTCACAGCAGCTGACACTTCATTCAGTCACAAATCCAATTTAGCAGTTACAAGAGATTTAAAGGAGAATCATCTAAAGATGGCAGCTCCATACAGGAATATAGTCAGATTGAATGCAAGTAGTACAGTAGTACATTACTTTATAATGGAAATTTCAATTTTCATCTTTTCTATAATTCTTACAAAAACCATTAATTTACAATAGAAAAAAAAGGATACCTTAATTGCCGATGTACGGGAGTGAATCCTGTGTTACATGAGTAAATTCCCTTTTCATTTGGATATAAGTCTAATAATATATCTCGAAACCATTATTTGACAAATTCTGATTAGTCATGTTGTGTCAACATAAGCTAAATAAAATGAACAGTACATACAGGATCATTGTGAATCTCTTCTCATGTCTCTTCCTCTTTTTAAAAAAAAAAAAAAAACTACTGTACTATAAAAATAATGGCTTAAAATAAAAGCACATGCATGAGTATACTTCATTGATGAGGTTTAAACTTTGCAATGCTAGTAGTTATACTTTAAAGCTCTTACCGTTATAGGTTTATGTCTGACACTCTGTGTTGCTGCATAATCAGGGGTGAGCCAGATGTGGCAGACTTCATGCTGTGTGTTCAGGTGTCTAACTAGTGTAGATCAGACCTGAAAGTCTGGACTTTGACAGAAAGTTTAATAAAAAATATTATTTTCTAAAATCATTAAATAAGAATTGTATTAATGATCTATACCAAACAAAAAAAAAATCAACCTCAAGTTGTTAGGGTACTCCTGTTATCTAGGCTCTCAGTCAGGCTCCAATTTTTCAAGCGAGTCATTTTTACACCACACAGTGGTCTGTTAAATCTTGTTAAAAAGGTATATCTAAGTTTCCCTGTTTTCACCTTTTTCTAATTTCCCTAGGAAGTATCAGATTATAAATTGCCCTTTCTTCTTTTTGTTATATACCTAGCTCTAATATAATACATACTGCCTATATCAGACACACACATTACATTGAGTCATTCTATACACATACAGATTTATTTTATTTAAAAATAACACTTGTTTTCCACCCCCCCCATAGCTGCTTACATAGGCACAGTGTACCTACCAATAGAAACACAGCATCTGTGTACCTCAACCTTGCCAAACTAAAGAAAACAGAAGCACAATGCAGAGATCGACATAACAATGTCTGGGCTGCTCTTGCTTCCTTATGCTGGGGACTACACATCCCTTGATACTTTGGTGCACAAATTACCATCACAGATTAATACAATCTAATAGCTCACTTTGATTGGTCAAAACAAATTAAGAATTTTATGCTAATTTTAGAAGAATTTCCAGGGGTGTTAACTAAAAAAATCAACTGCGTGCAAAATTTTGAGATTTAGCAAACTTTGGGGTAAGTATAAAAATGTTTTTTTGTTTTATGCAATAAATGTTTTCCTACACTACTGATTCTCCTCTATCAGATGCATCATAACCCATGAATCTTAGCTATGCCTTTAAACTTCTTTGAAACTAAGTAGGAAATGCCTATTTTGTCCCTAGAGAATATTTGTATGGGGATATAGCTGTATGAGATCTACAGACAAAATTACAGAGTGGGGTAAACCACAAGTGGGGTGTATACATCAAAAGCAGTTACATGATATATATATATATATATATATATATATATATATATATATACACACACACACACACATATATATATATATAACTTAGTTGTTGGGTGGTTATCAGTGGTGAAGCGTTGGGGGGGACTTCAACCCAGTATATACAATTATACATTTTTATTTTGTCTTTCTACATGCACATATGCATAGAAAGAGTTAAAAATAAAATAAGCCAAAGTATATTTTAGGCCCTAAAGCAGCTCTGCCTCATGTGGTCTATGCCCATTTTTAGTGTTTTGTTGATGAGCTGAATTTGAAGGCTGCTGTCCAAAACTAAAGTACAACTTCTGGCATTGGCGCTTAAACATTTTGGAAAGAAACTTTATTTTCGCTTTAACCCTCAGAGTACCAAACAAAGATGCAAACCAGCTCTTCTCATATTGAAATGCAAAATATGTCTGCGTACAACAATTGTTAGAGGATTACCTTGATGAAATACTGTACACTTACTATAACAAACAGATGTTGAATGTTTGTAGCATAAAATACAGACTCCAATGTTTTACCTTTTATAGCCAATTATACTTCTATGGTTTCCACCATTTTGGTTTCTGGTAAACAATTTACTGAGATGCGAACAGTCACTGATTGAACAGGAAGCTTGTATCTGCACAATACGAATTTGGTATTTACAGCTGCCAGAGCTTTTATTAACGTCTGGTAAAAGAAAATGGATGCACGCAGTAAACAATATTTGGTATAAAAGATAAAAGTGCTTTAAATTCATATTTAAGTTTCATGGATTATGAATATATGGGATAGAGGAGAATCCGTAGTATATGAAAATATATATTTTTTGCATTAAAAACAAAATAAACATGAACAAAAACGCACCCTGGTGTTTGCTAAATCTCTTGCGTTTGCAAGCAGCAAGCGTGAGTTGATATAAAATTCATAATTTTTTTTGCGCCAAGCACAGGCAGCCAATACATTTTAAAACATTGTAACGATCAGTGATGGCAGTCTGTGCAGGAAGAAATCATGGGATGTGTAGTTCCCCCTGTAGAAGGAAGCAGGATGAGCCAGAAACAAATCTGTTGATCACTGCATTGAGCTGCTGTTGGATTGAAGGTTAGTATATAAATACCGCATACAGTATATAAATACCACACAAGTGCTTCTCTACACACGTTGAAAAGTATGTGGGGGGGGGGGGGGGGGGGGGGGATTTGTCCCCCTCGTCCCCCCAGTTCCTACACCCATGCACGAAATACCAGGCAATTCTACCCTGAACAAGAGGAAACGCAAACCCCAGACGTACAGTCAGGTCCATAAATATTGGGACATCGACACAATTCTAAACTTTTTGGCTCTATACACCACCACAATGGATTTGAAATGAAACTAACAAGATGTGCTTTAACTGCAGACTTTCAGCTTTAAATTGAGGGTATTTACATCCAAATCCGGTGAACGGTGTAGGAATTACAACAGTTTGTATATGTGCCTCCCACTTTTTAAGGGACCAAAAGTAATGGGACAATTGGCTGCTCAGCTGTTCCATGGCCAGGTGTGTGTTATTCCCTCATTATCCCATTTACAAAGAGCAGATACAAGCTCCAGTGTTCATTTCAAGTGTGCTATTTGCATTTGTTGCTAACTCTCAATATGAGATCCAAAGAGCTGTCACTATCAGTGAAGCAAGCCATCATTAGGCTGAAAAAACAAAACAAACCCATCAGAGAGATAGCAAAAACATTAGGTGTGGCCAAATCAACTGTTTGGAACATCCCTAAAAAGAAAGTATGCACCGGTGAGCTCAGCAACACCAAAAGACCCGGAAGACCACAGAAAACAACTGTGGTGGATGACCGAATAATTATTTCCCTGGTGAAGAAAACAAGCTTCACAACAGTTGGCCAGATCAAGAACACTCTCCAGGAGGTAGGTGTAGGTGTGTCAAAGACAACAATCAAGAGAAGACTTCACCAGAGTAAATACAGAGGGTTCACCACAAGATGTAAACCATTGGTGAGCCTCAAAAACAGGAAGGCCAGATTAGAGTTTTCCAAACAACACCTAAAAAAGCCTTCACAGTTCTGGAACAACATCCTATGGACAGATGAGACTAAGATAACTTGTACCAGAGTGATGGGAAGAGAAGAGTATGGAGAAGGAAAGGAACTGCTCATGATCCAAAGCATACCACCTCATCAGTGAAGCATGGTGGTGATAGTGTCATGGCGTGGGCATGTATGGCTGCCAATGGAACTGGTTCTCTTGTATTTATTGATGATGTGACTGCTGACAAAAGCAGCAGGATGAATTCTGAAGTGTTTCGGGCAATATTATCTGCTCATATTCAGCCAAATGCTTCAGAACTCTTTGGACGGCGCTTCACAGTGCAGATGTACAATGACCCGAAGCATACTGAAAAAGCAACCAAAGAGTTTTTTAAGGGAAAGAAGTGGAATGTTATGCAATGGCCAAGTCAATCACCTGATCTGAATCCGATTGAGAATGCATTTCACTTGCTGAAGACAAAACTGAAGGGAAAATGCCCCAAGAACAAGCAGGAACTGAAGACAGTTGCAATAGAGGTCTGGCAGAGCATCACCAGGGATGAAACCCAGCGTCTGGTGATGTCTATGCGTTCCAGACTTCAGGCTGTAATTGACTGCAAAGGATTTGCAACCAAGTATTAAAAAGTGAAAGTTTGTTTTATGACTGTTAATCTGTCCCATTACTTTTGGTCCCTTAAAAAGTGGGAGGCACATATACAAACTGTTGTAATTCCTACACCGTTCACCTGATTTGGATGTAAATACCCTCAAATTAAAGCTGAAAGTCTGCAGGTAAAGCACACCTTGTTAGTTTCATTTCAAATCCATTGTGGTGGTGTATAGAGCCAAAAAGTTTAGAATTGTGTCGATGTCCCAATATTTATGGACCTGACTGTACTTTCGGCCTCTGTGGACCTTGTCAGTGAGGTGCAGAAAGGAAGAAGATATGCTAGTTAGGTGGGAGGAGAGGTTCAGTGAAAAAAAAGGACAAGGAATACTGGTGTAACCATAGAGCTTGTTTGAACATTGGTATAAAAATCTGTAAGAGAGTGTAAAATGACCAGACCACTCCAGACCATTGCTGTGTGTGCGTCTCCCTGCTTAAGCTTGAAAACAAAGCAACACTCAGAGACGTCTGACTTTAGTCTCCTGCTTGATTCTTTTGCGAATGAGCCCCCTCTACCCCCGCCCCTCCCTATTCATTTTTGGATGAGTTGTCATTTTGCCCCTGTTTGGAAATGTTTAAAAACTGGAAAACATTGTAATGAGTGACATTAATACATAGAGATGTATATCACGATTACATTATACAGTTAAGTCCACAGATACTGTTCAATTATTTGAGATGGAGAATCTATTTAGTGATAGAGGACATTCTGATTATGGATATACTGGTTCATATTGGCAATGTATCTCTTATATACTTTATTATTAATGTTTAAAAATGGTAAAGTGAAAGCTAGATCAACCGTATATATTGTCTACTGTAAATTTTTATGGAGTGATTAATCCCACCTCAAAGAAACACAATTGCTTTCCATGGGATAAAGTGTGAGGTGATCACATTCTTATTCTGGTCCTAATTAATATATAGTTTAAAAAAAAAAAGAAAAAAAAAAAGGATTATCTGGGTCCAGGTCCAATGAAGCATTATTATTAAGATGCCAAAATGCGAAGAAGGGTTTGCATGTGAAGACAAGTTTTCGTAGCCTATAGGCTTGAGGAAAAATATGTAAAAAATGTACTGTAATAATTCTGGTAAGTGTGTAACGCTCCACGGGAGAATACACACTTACCAGTACTTCCTAAGTCTGTACAAAGCTGAGCCATGTGCTGCCGAAGACACAGGGGAGGGGAGAGGGGGAGGAAGAGACAATGGGGAGATGGGGGACACACAGGTGAGGTGAGAGACAAGAGAGGGAGAGAGAGAGAGAGAGAGAGAGAGAGAGAGAGACAAGGGGGGAGAGAGAGAGAGAGAGAGAGACAAGGGGGGAGAGAGAGAGAGAGAGAGAGACAAGGGGGGAGAGAGAGAGAGAGAGACGCAGGGGTGAGAGAGAGAGAGAGACGCAGGGGTGAGAGAGAGAGAGAGAGAGACGCAGGGGTGAGAGAGAGAGAGAGAGAGACGCAGGGGTGAGAGAGAGAGAGAGAGAGAGAGAGAGAGACAAGGGGGGAGAGAGAGAGAGACAAGGGGGGAGAGAGAGAGAGACAAGGGGGGAGAGAGAGAGAGACAAGGGGGGAGAGAGAGAGAGACAAGGGGGGAGAGAGAGAGAGACAAGGGGGGAGAGAGAGAGAGACAAGGGGGAGAGAGAGAGAGAGAGAGAGAGAGAGAGAGAGAGACAAGGGGAGAGAGAGAGAGAGAGAGAGAGAGAGAGAGAGAGAGAGAGAGACAAGAGGGGAGAGAGAGAGAGAGAGAGACAAGGGGGGGAGAGAGAGAGAGAGACAAGGGGGGAGAGAGAGAGAGAGAGAGAGAGAGACAAGGGGGGAGGAGAGAGAGAGAGAGAGAGAGAGAGAGACAAGGGGGGGAGAGAGAGAGACAAGGGGGGAGAGAGAGAGAGAGAGAGAGAGAGAGAGAGAGAGAGAGAGAGAGACAAGGGGGGGAGAGAGAGAGAGAGACAAGGGGGGAGAGAGAGAGAGAGAGAGAGACAAGGGGGGAGAGAGAGAGAGAGAGAGAGAGAGAGAGAGAGAGACAAGGGGGGAGAGAGAGATAGAGACAAGGGGAGAGAGAGAGAGAGAGAGAGAGAGAGAGAGACAAGGGGAGAGAGAGAGAGAGAGAGAGAGAGAGAGACAAGGGGGAGAGAGAGAGAGAGAGAGAGAGAGAGAGACAAGGGGGGGGAGAGAGAGAGAGACAAGGGGAGAGAGAGAGAGAGAGACAAGGGGAGAGAGAGAGAGAGAGACAAGGGGGGAGAGAGAGAGAGAGAGACAAGAGGGGAGAGAGAGAGAGAGACAAGAGGGGAGAGAGAGAGAGACAAGGGGGGAGAGAGAGAGAGACAAGGGGGGAGAGAGAGAGAGAGACAAGGGGAGAGAGAGAGAGAGAGACAAGGGGGGAGAGAGAGAGAGACAAGGGGGAGAGAGAGAGACAAGGGGGGAGAGAGAGAGAGACAAGGGGGAGAGAGAGAGAGACAAGGGGGAGAGAGAGAGAGACAAGGGGGAGAGAGAGAGAGACAAGGGGGAGAGAGAGAGAGAGAGAGAGAGACAAGGGGGGAGAGAGAGAGAGAGAAGGGGGGGAGAGAGAGAGAGAGAGACAAGGGGGGGAGAGAGAGAGAGACAAGGGGGGAGAGAGAGAGAGAGAGAGAGAGAGACAAGGGGGGAGAGAGAGAGAGAGACAAGGGGGGAGAGAGAGAGAGACAAGGGGGGAGAGAGAGAGAGAGAGACAAGGGGGGAGAGAGAGAGAGAGACAAGGGGGGAGAGAGAGAGAGAGAGACAAGGGGGGAGAGAGAGAGAGAGACAAGGGGGGAGAGAGAGACAAGGGGGGAGAGAGAGAGAGACAAGGGGGAGAGAGAGAGAGACAAGGGGGAGAGAGAGAGAGAGAGAGAGAGACAAGGGGGGAGAGAGAGAGAGAGACAAGGGGGAGAGAGAGAGAGAAGGGGGGGAGAGAGAGAGAGAAGGGGGGGAGAGAGAGAGAGAGAGAGAGAGAGAGAGAGAGAGAGAGAAGGGGGGAGAGAGAGAGAGAGAGAGAGAGAGAGAGACAAGGGAGAGAGAGAGAGAGAGAGAGAGAGACAAGGGAGAGAGAGAGAGAGACAAGGGGGAGAGAGAGAGAGACAAGGGGGAGAGAGAGAGAGACAAGGGGAGAGAGAGAGCGAGAGAGACAAAGGGGGAGAGAGACAAGGGGTGAGAGAGAGAGAGAGAGAGAGACAAGGGGGGGAGAGAGAGAGAGAGAGCGATAGAGACAAGGGGGGGGAGAGAGAGAGAGACAAGGGGGGGAGAGAGAGAGAGAGAGAGACAAGGGGGGAGAGAGAGAGAGAGAGAGACAAGGGGGGAGAGAGAGAGAGAGAGAGAGACAAGGGGAGAGAGAGAGAGAAAGAGACAAGGGGGGGGAGAGAGAAAGAGACAAGGGGGGGGAGAGAGAGACAAGGGGGGGGAGAGAGAGAGAGAGAGAGACAAGGGGGGGGAGAGAGAGAGAGAGAGAGACAAGGGGGGGGGAGAGAGAGAGAGAGACAAGGGGGGGAGAGAGAGAGAGAGAGACAAGGGGGGGAGAGAGAGAGAGAGAGACAAGGGGGGGAGAGAGAGAGAGAGACAAGGGGGGGAGAGAGAGACAAGGGGGGGAGAGAGAGAGAGAGAGAGACAAGGGGGAGAGAGAGAGAGAGAGAAAGAGACAAGGGGGGAGAGAGAGAGAGAGAGAGAGAGAGAGAGAGACAAGGGGGGAGAGAGAGAGAGAGACAAGGGGGGAGAGAGAGAGAGAGACAAGGGGGGAGAAAGAGAGAGAGACAAGGGGGGTGAGAGAGAGAGAGAACGGGGGGGGGGAGAGAGAGAGAGAGACAACGGGGGGGGAGAGAGAGAGAGAGAGAGAGACAACGGGGGGGGGGGAAGATAGAGAGAGAGAGAGACAAAGTGGGGGAGAGAGAGACAACGGGGGGGGGGGGGGGAGAGAGAGAGAGAGAGAGACAGACAGAGAGAGAGAGAAAGTGGGGGAGAGAGAGAGAGAAAGTGGGGGAGAGAGAGAGACAAGGGGGGAGCGAGAGAGAGAGACAAGGGGGGAGCGTGAGAGAGAGACAAGGGGGAGAGAGAGAGAGAGAGACACGGGGGAGAGAGAGAGAGAGAGACACGGGGGGAGGGGGGGGAGAGAGAGAGACACGGGGGGAGGGGGGGAGAAAGAGAGACACGGGGGGAGGGGGGAGAGAGAGAGACACAGGGGGGAGGGGGGGAGAGAGAGAGACACGGGGGGGAGAGAGAGAGAGACACGGGGGGGAGGGGGAGAGACACGGGGGGGAGGGGGAGAGAGAGAGACACGGGGGGGAGAGAGAGAGAGACACGGGGGAGAGAGAGAGAGAAAGTGGGGGAGCGAGAGAGAGAGACAAGGGGGGAGCGAGAGAGAGACAAGGGGGGAGCGAGAGAGAGACAAGGGGGAGAGAGAGAGAGAGAGACACGGGGGGAGGGGGGGAGAGAGAGACACGGGGGGAGGGGGGGAGAGAGAGAGACACGGGGGAGGGGGGGAGAAAGAGAGACACGGGGGGAGGGGGGGAGAGAGAGAGACACAGGGGGGAGGGGGGGAGAGAGAGAGACACGGGGGGGAGAGAGAGAGACACGGGGGGGAGGGGGAGAGACACGGGGGGGAGGGGGAGAGAGAGAGAGAGAGACACGGGGGGGAGAGAGAGAGAGAGAGAGACAAGGGGGGGAGAGAGAGAGAGAGACAAGGGGGGGAGAGAGACAGACAGAGAGATACTGTCATTTTTGATGGGCAATTTACTAGTAATAAATAAACGAGGAAATAAGTCCCAGAAAAAAAAGTCTATTTTCACAGCTGCAGATAGAATAATTTTTAAATTAATGTAATTAATGAATAAATCCCTTTACGCAATCCAGTTTTAAACAAGGTTATCTTTATAACAAGGTAGCTGTAGGAGCAATAATGTAATATAAGTAAATGCCTTTATTAACACAACATAATAGCAATGTTAGATATTTCTCTTCATTAGCAACATATAAAACAATACATTGTCAAAAAAAATATATGTTAACAATGGGAAAAAATGCTGCTTCCACCCATTGCCAGTTCTTAGTTAGCATGTCAGAATAGTAATATTTAAATATTGTCACCATTTCCAGCAGCATGACATGGCCTTTGGTTGGCTGAGAAGTTGATACAGGATTCTTGTAGATGCAAACTAGCAGAGGGAGGAAAAAGCAGAGCTTCCCCCCACATTGGGCAAAAGCAGAGCTTCCCCCCACATTGGGCAAAAGCAGAGCTTCCCCCCACATTGGGCAAAAGCAGAGCTTCCCCCCACATTGGGCAAAAGCAGAGCTTCCCCCCACATTGGGCAAAAGCAGAGCTTCCCCCCACAGTGGGCAAAAGCAGAGCTTCCCCCCACAGTGGGCAAAAGCAGAGCTTCCCCCCACAGTGGGCAAAAGCAGAGCTTCCCCCCACATTGGGCAAAAGCAGAGCTTCCCTAATGAATGGTGTAACTATGTTAAAATATATATATTTTTTTTATATAAAAAGGTTTAATTTGTTTAACATGAATGTGATTTAAAAAAATAGAGTTTCAATGTACAGTCGATATAAAAAGTCTACACACCCCTGTTAAAATGTCAGGTTTCTGTGCTGTAAAAAAACGAGACAATGCTTTGGAAGCTCTCGGTGGACCATGGCTTTTGTTGTGGGATGCGACTATGAACATTTCAGGAAAGACCAACATAGAGCAGCTGAACTTTATTTGGGGTTAATCAGAGGCACTTTAAATTATGGCAGTTGTATGCTGACTCCTATTTAACACGATTTGGAATGTGATTGCTTAATTCTGAACACAGCTACATCCCCAGTTATAAGAGGGTGTGCAGACTTATGCAACCACATTATTTTTCTTTTTCTTCCCTACACCTAAAAGATTTCAGTTTGCTTTTCAATTGAGTTGTACAGATTATAGGTCACATTAAAGGTGGAAAAAGTTCTGAAATGATTTATCTTTGTCTCATTTTTTTACAGCACAGAAACCTGACATTTTAAAAAAGGTGTGCAGACTTTTTATATCCACTGTACAGTACTTATATTTTAAATTTTTCTTCCACAAAAAGTTCTACATTTCTTCTATAAAATCAGCAGGTTTTAAGACCTTGCTCAGCTCACATGATAATGAACGAAAAATATGTTTTGCAGAAAATTTATTTTTAGCATTGACAAAATAAGGAAAATTTAGAGCAGATCTCTGGAATGTTTCATTTATTTGCACTTAAAATGCAGGCTATAGTAAGCATACATTAGCAGTAAAGAAGCCCCAGAAGGTGACTGCAGTCAACACATTTTTACTAAGAAATAAGCAGTATGAACAATGATTTTGTAACCTTGAAAGCAATATGTTTATTTAAGCGTATTTTAATACTCCGTTCCAGCGGGCGATACCATCATGGCTAGCACTTTCTTGATCTTTTCTTTTCTCCTAATGTAGTACATGAGCAAGGACATACCGATGCGTTAAGCTTCATTATACAAAATGAAAAGGTTCCATAAAACACACTTTTTAAAACATCTATTTACCTATAAACATTTTGTATGCACAGAGTTTTCATGAACATAATTCTGTACAATAAAACTCTTTATGACATTTAAACCTTTAAAAAACATGTTAACAAAAAGGAATCAAGGACAAAACTCTATTCAACAAACCTCAAAAACAAGCGCAAACCTAAATTGCATCCAGCACAATGAAAGCCCTATTGAACCATGGAGTACATTTTTAAAATTTGCCTCTAACAGATTCTCATACTGGCCACCCGTCCACTTTCACGGTCTAAAGAGACGGACAGTAGAGTGCCATATTGCAGTTCCAAGTACAGGAGCTGCCCTATTGTACCCAGTTGCTCAACGTACTGAATTCATAAAAAGCGATGTATTCGATCAAATGAAACCATTTAGGTCACCATTTAAATTATGTTAGCCACTTACCAGTATGATATTTAAATGTATACAAAACCTTATGTACAAATACTGCTCAGTGACAATTTATACTTGAGTGTCATCCCATCGCTCCCTGAGGATTATTTTGACGTCAATAATAACCAGGTTATTATACAGAAAGGAGAGAATCAGACCGGTCTGAAAAGGCTCCATTCATGGCATCTCTCGCCAGCCTATCCAAATGTTAATCCTGATGTATACATATTTCTCAGTAGGTAGATAAATAAGAGACATTCAAGTAAGAAGTAGATGTATAGAGAAGAAACATGTTATTGCATAAGTTGGCATTCACATTAAAAGGGACAGGACACTCAACTGTTATTTATCAAGCATTTAAAATATCATAGAATATGTTGGTGCTTTATCAATAAAAGAATAACAACATACATTACAAAAGTATTTAAGAAAATGTGTTTAAACTTTATTAAATCTAACAGGAAACAGAGAGCATACTTTAATCTATAGATATCATTGGCTGGCAGAGGCAAGTCCCTACTTTACCTACTATTCATACCTTGAGTCATTAATGTTATTTTGTTGCATAATTCCCAAACATGATAAATGTTTCCCAAACTACAGTGATCCTTTTTATCTCCTGTTCAAGGATAACTTGAAAGGAAGTTGCTTTGCCTTGCATCTTCGTTTATGTAGCCCGAGCAATGTTTCATTATGAAGTGTGGAGATTGTGGTCCTTAGTCTGTGACTTCTAAGAACATTATTGAAAAGTAATTCTTCAGAATAGTTTTTTCATATAATCCTTTATATGGCTTCTTAAAGTAGTTGTGTATTTGTTCTTATAATGTTCACATTTATGGATCTACCAAAATACCGGAAGCAAGTGCAATTGAAGTTAATTGTAATTAATACCAGTCAAATTTTGGACGCATTTAATTGTAGCTTGGAGCAGTGAAAGAAACGTATGAATATAATGGATATTGCAACACACCTTCTTAAAGATTGCTTAACTCTGTTGGATGACAGACTGCCTTTACTTATAAAAGGACCTACCACTGTGATTAAAGAAGTCTAGATAAGGGAAGATGAGAGGAGATTTCTTCACACAGTTAAATAGTGGTGGATGAATCCATATTTGTGTTCATTAAAGGGCCACTGAAGTCACCAGATGTGGTCTGCCCATGACAAAAGTTTACGTATGGGTACAGGAGAAGACCCCTTCTGGATCATTACCTTGTTGTTGTTAAGGCTGCTTGTGTATCTCTGTGAGCTATACCATGTAGGGTCACCTAAGATTGCCAGGCCATAGAGAGGTCAGACAAATCTGGGTCCACTGGAGAAGGAAAGGACAACCCAGTCCAGTATCTTTGCCAAGAAAACCTTATGGACAACCACAACCAGAGACATAACCCGTTGTGCTGCCCCCATAGGCTCACAAAGAGTTGGACACAACTAAACGACTGAACAACAAAGGGGAGGCGATTGCTTGTTGGTGGTCTGGTGTGGTAGCAGGATCGAAGCACTGTCTTGTTTGAATCCTTGATATTAGGGAAGGCGTTGGTAGGCTTCTCTGAATAAATAATTTTTCAGAGAGTGTTTAAAACGGTGGAAAGCAGGATAAAGTCGAAGAGAGAATTCCCCAGGAGAGGTGCAGCATGAGAGAAGTCTTGGAGTGACGAGTGTGAGCAAGTAATGATAAGCAAAGAGATGTATGAGAAAAGGAAGCATTTAGTATCTGGAAATTAGATCGGATATGTAGTAGGGGAGCAGTGCTCGAGGGATTTGTAAACTTGTGCCTGAATTTTGGACTTCTCTCTAGCGGATATGGGCAGCCAATAAAGAGAATGGCAGAGTGGGATGGAAAAAGAGAAAAAAACTGTGAATTTATGGGCCTAGCAGAGACATTTAAGATTACTGGGGAGAGTCTTCTAGGGATCTTCCCCAAATGTTGTTTTTTCGGGTTTCAGTGTTGAATTCGTGTTAATTTTCTAAATGTAAAATGGCACCCCAAAACATTGGGCCCTATTCTATTGCCCAATTCATAAATTTATACACACTTAAAAGAACTCTTAATATTGCTACATAGTCAGCAAATATTACTTATTGGCACTAATGAATTCTTAAGTCAATAGAATGCATATAAACATTTATAAATACCCGAAGCCAAATTTATGAGTTCAAGGCCTTTGCAAGTAGCTAATAGAATAAGTCTATTTGTTTGTAAGGTAAGAAACAAGCTCTGTTCAAAGCATCACTACAGAGTTACTTTATTATTTTTTTTTTTTTTAACAAAACTCCAAAAACTACAATACTCGTATGAAATTACAAGAGAGAGAACTTAAGGTTTGGTAAATCCTTGCAACTATAATTGCAATATTGTTATATATCCGGATGTTCTCATTAATGAAAATGTTCCTTATTGTTGCATGTTTATACACAGAACTTTGTAAAAAATAAATAAATAGTGTAATTGTTTCATTAAAAGAAAGCACCGAGTATAATTCAACCCCCCAATTAAGAGGTTTGTCTAGAAAAAAAACATCAGAAGGGTAGGAGAGTCCTCGAAATAAAGCATATAGAGAAATTAAAATGAGGCAGAGTAATTAAAATTATGAAAATAACTTTTTTTTAATGACATTATAAACGGATTTCAATCGATCCTCAAAGAAATATTTGGTTTAATTTTTCAAACTTGTAAATTTAAAAAAAAAAAAAAAGAATAAATTCTACCCTTCTTCATTAATACATCGTCTAAAACGCCTATTACCTTATTTCTAGAGAAAAACCAATATGGCCTAGCGTGTCCAGTCAATTATACTCTTGACACAAGGGAACAATTAAGCCATCTATAGTAACATAAATCATTCTGTCAATTAACTAGATTTTATTATGTCATCACATATATTACCAGTGACCGACTCCATCCGATCACAATATATCTTTATCAAGAACACTTCCAAATGAATCAGAATTGACTTGGACAACTGCTAGCATAATTTCAGTAGATGTAAAGACAAATGTGCTAGTTATTAGGAAGCCCCTGAGGAATTACAGTCAAGCAATTGTAATGTGCTAAGACTACACTAGCAGGTCCCCACCGTACCAATCAGACAGAGGGTTAAATCAATATTTTCAATTTCTTGCGATCAATCTGGTGTTTGAACAAGATGGAAACTTGTTAGCAATTGACAGAATGTGTAAATGAAAAGTCAAACTTATTATTATTTGCTAAAAAGGAATCGGCACGTTGTACTATGCGGTTAGCAATAAGCAATTCTTTCTTGATCAGTTGCTGGGCCATTTACAGAGAATCAGACCGTTTTTAGAGCTTAATGGAGCGCAGTGCACATGCGGCACCAGGCCTTTAATAAGTATTAAAGGGCCACTGCATATGCAAAACAACTATTTCTTTGTAAACTTTGAGTCTCAGAGCATGATTACGCAGGAAATATTTACACAGCTAGTTTTTAATTAGAAAAAAACATTTTGTTCGCCTTTGTGGAATCCATGACACGGTGAAAGCGGTGTGTGCGAGAAGGACGTTTAATTCTCTGGAGAGATTTGGTTTTCTGAAGCTAGGTGTCTGCTTCTGGGCTAGTGAGGGTGAAGGGGTGTAGTATCAATTTCAATCTTATGCAATTATTTTGACAAAGGATCTCTGTACCGTCCTCCCCAACCGTTGTTTCCGCTGATTGCCAAAACACACACGATCATGATTCAGCTCTGAGGAAGTAATGCAACAAGAACAAAATGAATTCCCATACTCATAAGTAGAGTCTTCAAAAAAAAATGGATTTAAGTCCATGACTTGCACAGCTGCTAATATTGTTAATTTGGTACATAGCTGACAAACAAATACAAAGGCGCTCCTTGCCAGCAACTGCAACCTTCGCAAACTTTACGTTGTAACGCAAACACGACACACCAACTTCGACCCTCGCAAACTTTACGTCGCAACGCAAACAACATACGAGACACGTTACCACTCATTACGACCTCGCAAAAATCGTCTGCAACCCGCGGACAAGAAAAAATGAAAAACACAATAAATACACACAACACATACATAAAAAGCTTACCTACACAGCAAGAGGCAGCATCCAGGACCTCAAAAATGCAACTTACACCTTCATTTAAATAAAAATAAAAGAGTTTAGACACTAACATTTCTCTAAGCGAGAGAAAAAATGGCCGACGAACAAAACGAAAACGAGGCTACAGCACTCTAAACACGCAAAACATCACAAGAAACACGCAAAACACCACAAAACACCTACGGATATTCCGCTAACACGCACACCACACATTACCCGCCATTTTACGACAATGCGGAAGTACACAACTACGCTAACGGTTTTGTCTCGCGCACGAACAGTATTACACTGCACACGTTCATCACGCTTACACAGCAGCTCCACACCACTAATGCTGCAGCAACATCAACACAGATTGCCAGCTCTTCAACACAATGCTTCAAAATAGGTAAAGTATATTCATTTATTAATGTATTATATATTTCATTATTACACACCAAACAGCATTAGCTACCTTACAATTTCATTGCTGTCATTTTTTGATGGGTAATTCGCTAGTATATTATATATTTGTGCTCGGGTCCCTCTCCCGCCCCTTCCGTGGTTGGGGCCCTCAGCTGCTTCATACACGGTCACTCCCTCTTTAGCCCCGCCTCTTCCTTAGGCGGGCTCTCTGCAGCTTTATAAGCACTTCCTGTTTGCGCCTCTGCTCATTCTGACTCTTCGTTCTGCAGTTTACTTCTCAGCTCTGTCATCTACTTATGCATGTTCATTGTTCATTTGCCTATCTCGCCATTTTCAGCTGTCTTATTTCATGATCTGTGCATATCTCATCGTAACTGCTTTGCAGCGTCTATATTTTCTGCCTTCAGCATCTGTGCATATCTCCTCGTGACCACTTTGCTTGACCGAAAGGGCACTCCTTGCCCTGACATCCTGACTTCCTTACACTTTCATACTTCAGATCTTGGCCTGAACCTACTTGTCTATGCCCTTGTCGATGTCCAAGGTAGCACTTTGGCTTTCCTACACCTCATTCCTGTAGTGTCTAGCCCAGATCTACTAAACTTATACCCTCCTTATGCTCTCCTATTGGCCTACTCTGGGCATTGTCACCGAAATACTATGTAGAGCCTCCTGCCACTTCCGGCTTCTTTTATTGCCTGAAAGGGCAGTCTTATTACTGTAGAGCAATGGTTTCTCTCAAGGAAAGTTATCCTGACTTCCTTATGCTTTCCTGCTATAGTTCTGAGCCTAAACCCACTTGTCTAGGCCCTTGTCCACATCCAAGGTAGCACTTCAGCTTCCCTACGCCTTATTCATGTGGTTTCTGGCCCAGATCTACTAAACGTCTACCCTCCTTACACTCTCTACTCTGCCCTCTCTGGGCACCACATTCAATGCCTCCATAAATCCTATTTTCGCCTTTGCTAGGCACTGTCTCAATCATGCTTTCATAGTCCCATTCGCTAGGCTCAACCACATTTGCAAGCCACATCAGCCTTCACTAGGATCCACCTCAATCACGCTTTCAGACGCACTTGCCTTTGCTAGGCATCATCATACTCGACCGCCACATCAGCCTTTGCTAGGCACCACCTCTCTTGTCCATCGCCGTCTTTTCATGCATTGCCTAATACGCTTTCCCTCCAGTAGCCTCCTCCACAATTGCTGCTGATCCCGGGGTTACCAGCAGTTCGTCACTCCTCTCCGAGACCCACCTTCAGCTCACTAGCGACCTCATCCACTATCGCTGCTGTTCCTGGGTGTATCAGAAGTCCTTGCTTTCACGCCCGGTAGCACCCGACACTTCTCAGCTACTCCTCGCCACGATAGGGCATTTTATAGCCGGAGGTCCATGGTTCTTATCGCTACCCCGATTGTTTGACCATTGGGAGAGGGCCCCTCACACAAAATACCAGATAACATTCTTTACCTGGCCACATATAGTGTACGTTAGAAGAACATATTTCTGCTGCCCCCTGAAATTGTGCTGCAATTAGGCAGAAAAAAAAAAAACTCTGACGAATAACATAATTTATATTAAAATGACCACTTCTATACTTCAGCTTAGCTGAGCCTTCTGAAAGGATGTTGCTTTTAGGCGAACCCCATCAACCCATCCAAAAGATTTTAACTACATTTTTCTTTAGCATTGATGAAAATGAATTAACACAAGTCAAGTTTTTGCATTGTATTTTGCCCATTGACTGTCATTTGCTACAGGGCCGGACGTCTTCATTAGTGTGAAGCAGCCAATTAAAACCTACCTGCAAAGCAAGCTTTTAGCAAAAGCTTAATTAACACACACACAATCGTTACAGCCAAGACCTGAAATGAAAGGACTTTACAGAAAAGTGAAGAAGAAATGACATTTCTGCCCTAGTCACAACTGTGCAGTATACCTTGCCCAACACCAGCTACATTAATCACCGTGGTTTATCATATACTAACGAATGTGTTAAACCAATATGCAAGCTAGACTCTGGTACACATGAATTTGGCACATGCTTCCATGAGGGACAAACATAAGTAATCAACACTTAGATGTACTGTAGTAAAAATAATGCCCTTAAAGGGACTCCGTTGCCCCAAAATCAAGTTTTATTTGAGGGCATTCTATACCAGAGGTGGGGAAGTCCAGTCCTGGAGAGCCCAACACAGGCCTGTATTTGTGGCTCTCCTTTCCGTGCACAGGTGAGACTGAAAAAAAGATTGCCTCACCTGTGTACAGCATATATATCATCAAATCCTGGCCTGTGTGTGGCTCTCCAGGATCGAACTTGCCCACCCCTGACCTATACATGGTACTAGCCATTTTTCTAAAGGGAATCATTACTGAAACCTTCAGTGTTTGTACTGCATTTTGTTTTAAAATGATATTTTATTAAATCATTTTTAACATACAGATCATACACATAAACAAATACAATGCATGGAGACTATGGAAAATAGTGTTTTGGAGCAAGGGCCTAATAAGATCTTTTTGAAACCAGAGAAAGATAATCCTGAATTCAAAATTCAAGCAAAAGTGCTTAGAAAAGTCAGACTCCTTTCATTTTACAAATAGGGATGGGGGAAGATAGTGAACACCATTTCATAATGCAGATAACCACAAGAGATATTATTGCATATATAATATCTACACAAAAATATCCACTCCTTTCATTTCACCTTTACCAGCTACAACGAGGTGACAAAAACTTCTATGCAAGCTGTGTAAAAGCTAGACATTTAGAATACAAGGCACAGATTTATTTTATTGCATTAAACCAATGAACTCCTAATAATAAAACCAAGCATTTGGTGATCATTGAACATTGCAGTCCAATAAAGTACCACTCGTTGAGCCAGTACAGAAAATGTTCAGATGAACCCTTTCAGATGCCAAAAAACAGCATATAACATGGAAATACACTAGACCGACAGATCCACTCAACAATATTCATGCTCTGTTTATAGAAACTGTAGGAAGACATCCAAATTTGAGTTTTCTGTACACGACAAACATCAATTGACCTTTTAAAATGCCCACTGTACCAAAAAAGCACACTTTGTACCAAGAACAAGAAAAATAGCCTTTTTGAAATACGGCTGGATATAGCCCAGAGTTGGGAATCTTACTGGCAGAAAATACTTAAAGTAAAAAATATTTTTAAAGAAAAAAAATTAGACGTTCTACTTTACATGGACCATAATATTTTTCTTTGAGTGCTGTGTCAATAACAGTAAAACATGAAACAAATTGCGACATAATCATACAAAATTGTAAAAAATTATACTGATAGTAGGAAGATCGCACTTGTATAAAAGTTATAGTGGTATGCTTAAAATGGAACTAGATATCGGTAAATGTCAAAGTGCAGACTCCGTTTTATAGGTTTAATTTATTATTTCTCTATTTGTGCCACGGTTTTCTTTCCTTTTCCCTTTTTTTTTCCTTTCCTTCTTTAATTGCATTTCCTCTAGTTTATTCTTTTGCTGTGCATTATTTGTGTGTTTACGGTTTAATGGCAACTGAGGGTGGTGGGAGAAATATTGGTAATTTTCACTTTTATAAAAAATAGTGGGGAGGGATTTTGTTGTTTTTGTATCGCCATTGATGTATTTGTGTTTTGTACATTCAATGCAGTCACAATCTCTCATATTATATTATGATATTTTTCTTTTGATAAGAGCAGATTTTGAAGGTCTCCACCTTAATTTAGATACATGATTAGGTGTTTGGCATAGGAGAGCATAGCCATGGGGTTCAGATTTTCTTAAACGTAACCATTATATGTAAGGATATGTGTTTTTGTGCCACTTAGAAGTGATTTAGATCCATGTGGAAGCATAAATGTTAAGAGTTGACAAGTGATTTGATGAAAGATTCTAAAGGTAGACCTAGGAGGCAAAGGGTTGGATGTGACTGAATAGGTGTGTTCAAAGCTTGAGATGTAGTTTGGTTCATCTTGAACCTTAGGTTATAGAATACTGGACAGTTCCATAGTATATGTACCATATTGGTCCGAATATAAGCCGCACCCGCATATAAGCCGCACCTGTAAAATTCAAGGGGAAAAAATAGAAAAAAAAGATAGTACTCAAATATAAGCCGCACCCTTAAAATTGGAGAGAAAAATACTCTCCAAGTGATCAGCCATTGCAAGAAACAGGCTTTCCAATTAGCACTGTAGCTTGTTTTGCAAGTTACAGGCTTTACAGGATGTTAGAATCACTAAAACCGTAAATCGCTATTCAATACCGCAGCCTCAAGCCGCAAATCGGCACCCTTAATTCGCAATCGCGCAAGTCTGCAGTCATTTTACATTCGCAAGCTCGCAAATTGGCAGTGATTTTTTTTTACGGTTGGGAATATAAGCCGCACCAGTAACTCGCAAACTCAAAAATCGGAAAAAAAGGTGCAGCTTATATTCGGACCTTCTTGGTTGCAGCCTCTAAATCAAGTCCATGGAGTATTAAGAAGATTGTAAGTAGCTTGGAAGGTCTTAAGTACATTCTGTAAGTTTCTGTTTTGCATTACATTTTAGTTTGAATTGATTAAAATTAGGATTTTGTATCTTTTTGTTTAATTCAAGATCTGATGAAGACCACAGCATGAATCTGACATCATCGCAGGATATACTCTGTTTCACGCTGCAGTGTTCATTGGGCTAGCTGAGTCCCTATATAGTATTTTTGGGGACAGCTAGGCCTCCGGCAAATTTATACATTGTTATGTTGATCCAGGGTTATTTTAGATTTCAAAATAAGCTCTGTAAAGCTGGTTTATTACACATCTAAATCTGATCATGGTTTGATGGACAGAAGGAATATAGTCTATGGGACAGTGCTGTTATTTTGAGGGAATGGATTCATCCAAACCATTATATATGGTAATTAGACCAAACTTTGAATGTCTTATTTTATTTTTCCACTAATAGAGGAGTGAGAAAAAAAATAATGGAATGTACCAAATTCCAATAAATTAGTGACAATTTATATAAGGATACCTAAAATCATTACTTTGCCATGGTTCCTCATCATGCCCCACTGAGAACTGGCATCAACTGGCTGTAGATGGCAAATGGCAGTTGCCTTTACTACACGAGGTTGACTCCCACACTTACACTGCAAATTGTTTAATGTACAGCTTGGTATTTAAACCATATATAAATGAAGGCAGTATTATTCTAAGTTATATTAAAAGATTATGTATCCTCTTTGGTTATCTTTCCAAACAACAAATAAATGCAAGCGGCATCACAGCCTCAGGGCACAAAACACAAATTGTTATTTGAGCCTTTAACATACTAATATTGTACAATTTTACTTGTAGTCTAAAACACTTAATGCAATGTCTTTGTTCTGAAAAACTCAATATTGTTTCTCAGCATGCTTCCAAGTCTCAGATTAAAGCGTGTTCTGGTACATGCCTTTAAATCAGCATTATTTAAGAACGCTGCACTTTCAAATCATAAACAGAGCAGGCAAACATTCAGAAAACATTAATACTCTCTTGTTCAGGCATAGGCTACTTTTTATTTTCCATATTTCTGAAATGATTTTATTTATTGGAAAAAAAAAACAAAAAAAAAAAAAACAACAAAAACTGCATACACAATATTTACAAAGAATTTCCTGCTCAAACAAGATTATAAAATATAATTATTCCAACTAGGATTCTGACTTTGTTACAAATATTTGCCACACTTTCCATATATTATCATATTTTTGTAAATTATGTAACTATGACATCACTACTTTCTCTCTACCAGGGATTACATAGATTTAGACATATAGATCATTATAGCGGGTGTCTCCTTTTATTTCAAAATGTTTATTTTTTTAAAACAACGATTCACAAAAATCTGCACAATCAGCTTTATTTTTACCATGTTCTAAATTCACACGGAAGAAACATTTCTGAAGTTAACTTAATAGCTTTGTTAAACAATTATTGGAGTAGATTCTTCCAGCTGAACCATATGTATTGTACTACAGGACTTGATTTGATCCTAAATTCTACATAAAGTATGTGTCTCGAATTCAACAGTTTGAGGAACTATTTTCGAAAATTAATCAGATGAATTACTGATTAAAAGTATCAAATTTGCCTTTTTGTTTTTATTTTAACACGCTCCTTTGGATACAATAAAGAAGAAATGTCCTGTTCATGTTCCTTGACAGAGGATTACAAGAAATCAATGTCCTCAGTCTCGTGATCATCAGCCTGCAAGAATACAGCACGGCTAAGATACAGGCCAGTAGTTCGTGTTTGCAACTTTATCTACTTGTTGGAAAGAACGGCGTCAGAACCATTCTAAGAACAATGCTTTGTATACAAGATTTTGTTTAGTAACAAAACTATATCTGTCACCGTAACACGGAATGTGCCTTCTTCAGTGATAAATAAGGACATGTTTCAGTTTGTTACAGACTTGGCAGACCTTCTGCACTTTATGTACAGCCTCAGACAGACTGAACTGTTTTTAGGATAATTTGCAATCTACTTATAAACCTATGTTAAGATTTCAAGAACCTAGTGCATCTCCTTGGACAAGCACTTTCAAAGGACTTCAAACTGTCAAAATCTGCTATCATACATATAAAGACATTTTTTTGTGTTTGTGGCATGAAAATTAGTCCTTTAATATTATAGAACTTAAAGGACCAAAAAAAAAAAAAAAAGAAGAAGTAAATAAAAAAGAAGGTTTCAAATGGAATTTGTTCCTCCCCTGACTGGACATGCAAAGTGATATAGAATGGCAGGGAACCATTTGAAATGAAGGTATAGCTTTGCAAATAAAAGGGATACTGATTATGGAAAGTTTTTGGCTATACAAAGGAACAGAAGTCTGGTGTCTGACTCCTTGCTTCAGGAAATGCAACTTGAGCTCTTCAGAAATGTACATACCATAATTTATCCAGGGTTCAGCAGAGGCATTTAAAAAAAATAAAACAAAATAAAAAACATTTTTCTCATTGTACTTTTTTTTATGCAATGGTTTTTCACATTGCTCAAGGGCAAGGAGGATATTAAATAATCTTAAATCATCATTGGTCACCCTTTGGCAGTGAAAGGGTGAACCATGGAAGTCATTATTAATATAGGTTTTGTCCTCAAGACTGACTGTGTTCGAGCAAATAAGCTGGCTCTCAACAGGCAAGCAGAAAAGCCTCTTACTCTTTACTTGGCAATATGAAAACGAGAAACATTACACACATGACCTTCAATCCAGTCATCGATCAAGTCAACCATGGGGGTGGGGATTAAGAAAACAGGTTTAAGATCACAATTGGGTCTACAAAAAAAAAAACAACAAAAAAACAGCCATGAAATGAGATAAAATGCAGACAATAAAAAATGTGCTAAAGGAAATAAGGAATCCTGAAGGAAGCCCATTCATGAAGATAGGTTATACTTCAGAAACACATTTATAAGTCAGAAGTATAAACTTTAGGAGTCATGTTTTCTGAATGGGACATGTATAAAACTATTAAAAAGGAGTCTGACACTGTAAAATACATTGAATGTATATGGAAGAAGACCTGGATTGAGAATTGAAGCTGCATCCCGCTACTCCTAGGATCTTCGATTTCAAAACAATTTGCCCTGAAACAATTCTGCTTAACCCAAAGAAAACAACAAGGAGTGGACAATCTTAAGTATAGGGTACAGTTTGAACTGTATGAGGAACCCAACATCAAAACTAGTTATGTTTGTGGGAAACTGACGCACCATAGTCCATAAACAACTTCTTATTACAATATATCCTTAATGTACTAAAGAGCTGGTGTATTTTTGCGTTCTCCATCACTGCTGTACTGGTTTGGAATGGGAAGTTTTAAGATTTTGTCTTGTAGCTGAAAAATCATTGAAGGTAATGAAAACAAGAGGAATGAGACATGAATATGAGCAGCCACTACACCACCTCAGTTGAGGCTTATGAAATGATACAAATTTTAGCGTCTCAAAAAAAATTAATCATGGTTGAAATTTATCTATTATGGGAATACTGTAGTTGAGGAAAAACCTCCACATGAGTGAAGTATGTAACCAACATGAGTAGTTGTGTAAGCCATGCGAATAAAACCAGGTTTATGGAAAATCTTACATTTAGCAGACTCCGGTTTTGTTCGGACAACTTTCTTTTACGTCCCCCTAAACCCACACAGCTTCAAAGAGGAAGTAGCAGTGCAAAAAAAACCTGCCTTCCCTGCTCTGTACACGGCCCCTCATATGGTGGACACGGTGGATCACAAGTTTGTCAGTTACTAAAAGAGCAGAGTCTGCTAAAATGAAGACACTTAAGATTAGCTTTTTTTTGTTATTTTTTTTGTCTCTTAAAGGTATATTTAAGTCCCCCTGTGTTTCCCTCTCTCTATTCTAACACCCGCTGCTTATATCAGACACACATTACACAGAGTCATTCTATACACACACAGATTTATTTTATTTACAAATGAAACTTGTTTTCCACACCCCCAGAGCTGCTTACATAGGTACAGTGTACCTACCAATAGAAACACTGTATTTAGGTATGGATTTGAATTATTTATAAACCTTCAAGACAGCAGCACAATGCAGAGAACAAATTCCATTGTGCACAAACTGCCATCACGGATTGTTACAAATGTATTAAAATACGCAAGTTGCCCTGTGTTTTTCCAAAACAAATTATGAATTTTATACTAATTTTAGCAGACATATTCAGGGGATTAACTCACAAAAGCTGCTGCTTGCAAACTCAAGAGATTTAGCAAACATCAGGGTGAGTTTGTTAATGTTTATTTTGGTATTTTGTCATGCAAAAAAACAACAACAACAGAAAAAAAAACATTTTCACATACTACTGGTTCTCCTCTATCATATACATTCATAATCCAGGAAACTTAAATATGCCTTAAACAAACATAGCTGAAAGGCTGCTAGTTTGCTATATACTTCATAACCAACCTCTTCCATTCATATATACATTCACCAATTTAATTTCAAAACATCTACAGTAGATTTAATTGCACTTAAAGGAACACAGTAAAAATGAGAAAAAAATAAATAAAAAAAAGGTTTATTAATGGGCCACTTTAGTGTTCTTATCGCCCCTACCTGAGTAATGTGTATTTAAACAATGAATTACTATTTTTTAAACATGCCCCCAGTAAGTATGAGCTCCTTATCGCTACACCTCTTGAATGATGTATGGTATGGCATCCATAATACATTGGTGGAAATTGTAAGTGAAAATTGGGTGTTTATATTTCTGGAGTGCTGTAGTTGCATCTATTGATGCCAACTTTCTGCAGATGGGCCTTTGAAGGAGGAAAGGTGAGGTGCCAATTGCAGTCTGATCCAATTATCGAACACAAATATCTGACTTCTCCCATTTCCATCCTCCCCCCATCACTGCATTCACTGAATTCACTGAAACATACCCCAATCATCCAGTTCTCCGGAAGCGAGTAAAAATACATCCCTTTACTCAAACCGTTTAAGATTTCTAAATAGTATATAATGCTTTTACATACATTTCAAACCAGTGCCTTTTTGATGGAAGTACGTGGTGCTTTAATGACACTACGACCTTCCAACCTACCTCAGTAAACGCTCCACAGAATGACTTTTGCCTCCGTAATCAGTGTTGGCTAAACCATTTGCCAAAACATACACTCAGAATAATACATTGTGCATATTATAGCAGGCATATATTCACAAGTATTGCAAAACCATTACTTGGAAGAGGAAGTGACAGCTGGTAAGTATGACAAAGAGTTAGGCAAACATAACAAAAAAATGAGAATTACTAAGACAAATAATGACGCCAAATGAAAATCTCTTATGACAGAAATAGTAAAAAAAAAAAAAACATTGCAAAATACCCATTTAACGACACTTTGCAGGACGGGTACATAAATGAGTTTTGTTTGACAGGTCTAATATTTACACTGTAAATCAGAGGGGCGTGACTGAAGCGCTTCAGGGCATTTGCATTCCAGGTAAAAGATTAGGTGAAAATATGGTCAGAACCATCCAGATAAAACTTCTAGAAGGTTCAACTTACAAGGAAATCCATTTTGGAGAGCAACATTCAAAATCAAAATCTATAGATAAGAGCATTAAGAGAAGGCAATGCCAACATTGAAGTAGAGTCAATATTTTCAAATGCATGTGAATGTGCAGATTGTTATACGACACTTGTATTATTTGCTTACGGATGTAGGGCAAGGGACTAATTTACCTGTACGCTGGAACCAGTAGATATCCAGGAAAGTATGGCTGTACACTATATATCATCATTCCCAGGCGTTATATGGACAAGTGGATGAACAACGTGCTGACCAATACATTCACAAACCCAGAAACTTTGGTTTTGTATCTGCTTCTAAGCAAAATTTATCAATGCTATGTACTCTACATTTACAGTTATGTTTTGCTTAGTTAGCATTCCCTTAGATATTCTACTTAATATTAGAAAACACATATTGCATACAGATACCTCCAAATTGGGATTAAGGTCCATAAAGTTTTCTATCTAAGAAGAGGTATACTATACCACACAGCTTCCTTTAGAAATGACAAGATGTTTGATTGTCAGAATGAAAAAATAATAGGTCTGAAAAGGAAAAGCTAGATTAAGTCTTCTAAGCTCCAGTCTTTCAGACACCCAATAGACAAGGACTTTAACACACACACACACTCGGCTTATACTCTAGTATATACGGTATATGGGTGACCTGTTAAGAATTCTTGGAAATGTCAAATTTCTGTATATAAAATGTTGTAATGGAAATTTTCCAATGGCTCTCCAACACTTTGCTACATGACGCCCAAGGTGCTATCATCCAATCCAAAATGTGCCAAATATTTTAAAACCAGACAAGTAACCTGAATGTAAATATTATTAGTTTCCACATCTTACGCAAGAGTTGTATATAGTATTTTATATAATAAGGTCATATACATGCTGAAAATTAAGACTATTTTTCAGTCTGCCTATTGTATGTGAGAAGCCTCCTGAGCACAAAGACACTTACGTGTAGAAAATAAAATTGAAAGGACTACTGTACTATGAAGAAATATATATGTTTGAAAAAAAAAATGTCTGCCTGAAAGCGTAATTCCCCTTTTAAAATCACAACCTTCTTGTGGTGAAGGGGCTTGTGTACCTTAATGAAGCTGTGAGCTATGACATGTAGGGTCACCCAAGATGGGCAGGTCATAGCAGAGACATCAGACAATTTGAGGTCCATTGTATAAGGAACCGACAACCCACTCCAGTATCTTTGACAAGAAACCATATGGCGAAGGACAGCCGGAAACATAACAATATGGCACCTCAAGATGAGCTTCTACGGTCAGAATGTGCCTACCACATTACTTGGGAAGAACTGAAGGTTAGTACCAGTAGCACCAGATCTAATAAAGGGGCTGGGCCAAAGTTAAGAGAACATAGTGCTGTGGATGTGGCAAATCAAAGGCACTTGGAAGAACAGGTGTTGGGTAAAAATGCATTCCCTCCACAAAGGCAAGTTTGGCCTTGGGAGTATAAAATAATATATGCCAAATCTAACCCCTCCACCTGCCCCAGCACCTCCATCCACTCTTCAATAAATAAGAACATGCAGCAAGGCTCCAATGTTTCAGAAAGTGGCTCTTTAAATAACACTGTACTGTGTGGCTCTGGTACCACTAGCCAATACAGAACATAAGATAAAAACTGCTATATAGTAGAAAGCAGCAATCGGCATAGGACAACCTTCTCATTTCACTTATTTCAGACCAGTCCTACATATGTGTACAAGAAGATGGCTGCTACAAATACCAGGAAGAAAGCGACATTGTTGCCACCTCCTTTCCCCAAAAAATCCAGTTATGCTAATTATTTAATAATCCAAACATCCATATTATTACATGAACATGTTCATTATACTATAACTTGAAACATCTGTCTACAATGGATGAGTGGAGGATGGTTTTGGATACTCATGGAAAACAATTTCTTGCAACAAAAAAAAAAAAAGTTTACGCATTTCAGAAAAATGGGATTTTGTATGCCTATCTATACATGTGCTGAAAACTGCAAAGAAAAAGAACAGTGAGAATGAAAGGAAATCTGTTTTTAATTTATTACCCCTTACAGAGTCTGCCCATTACACCCAAGGGCTCTTTGTTATATATTGGTTGTATTTTATTGACATTTAAGAACGTACATCATATAGTGATGAACAAATGGAAGCTTTGTTTGTGGCTAATAATTACAATGCGTGGGTAAGAAACAACTACAGTATAAAACTCTGTAAACAAGGACTTATTGTAACCATTAATATATTACAATCAAAAGCCGGTCAGACTTATGTCATGCAAGGCACTTAGCGAGCACAATAGGCCGTAGAGATTATATGCTAACATTTTCATCTTTTTTTGTTGCCTCTACAATTTGAGGTTATGTTAAATCAAAGTGCTACTTGAAATTATATTATATATACACGTGCAGATATGTCCCGGGAGTCAGGGCTACTATTTTTTGCACTTCTGGCTACTAAATAATTTTTCCATTATTTTTTTGTTTTTTTACGTTTTCTTGACCTTTCGTTATGCCCTGTATAGCACAAAATGCAAAGCAATCCTGATTTATATTGACACATTATAATTTATACATACCCTGAACTTTTAAGGTGTAAGGAACTCTATTTTAATTTCACAATATTGTGTTCTGCTAAAGAACCAACTATTTAAACCATTCAGTCATCCCCTATGACCCTCCACTTTTAGTAGGCATTATAGTGAAAGCAATTAGTTTTTTTAAATGTGTTTTATTTTTAAACTAGTGACTTGTCCGTCAAAAATGACGGGGCAATAAAATTTTAAGCCATGGCAATGCTGTTTTACACACAATGTAAAGCTTTTTCTACTGTGAGGACCTTCGGCGCTCATAGCGAGCCTCTCTCGTTTACTTTTGCTCCTCTGATCACCTTTGGCTCTCATCACAAAGACAGATATATATGTAAATTTTTTCTCTAATTAATTAATTATTTACTTAATAAATTAATAGACTTTACCTATTTGTAAATGATATATCCAGCAATGAATAGCCTGAAGAGCTTATTATCTATTTTTATTTTCCGGCAGCATACAATGTACAGTTGGACTGTTGCTGCCCTGAGGAGAAAGTGTCATCAATGTCCCAACTGTGCATTAGGAATATGGTGCGTGTGCGAGGGCAAACCGTTGGTTTATTTGTGTCAAGCGACATTTTCGATTCGTAACGTGTTTGTGTTGTAAAACGGCGTTGTTTGTCTATGTGCTACGCGTGTCACAAGCATTTTCCGTGCTTCCTAACTGTGTATTTTTGTACCTTGTACGTCCCTGGCAAAAGTTGTACGTGCCTGGCGGTATTTTGCGCATTTTAAAGTAGTGTAGCCTCGTTTACATTTTTTTCGGCCGACATTTTTTTCTCGCTTAGCCGATCTTAAATTTCCTAAACTTGTTAAATTCAAACTTTAATAAGAGTGGAACCTCACTGGCAGATGTCATGGCTGTCCCCCCATTGCTCTGTGTTTTTTTTTTTTTTTTTATATATATATTTTGTAATTTTTTTGTTAGTTTTTGAATGTACGCATTTCGCCGTTTATCTTCGTATATTTACGACCTTGTATTTTTTTTCTTCTAAGTTCCGCGGATCGTAATTAAAAGTCGTACGTCCTTGTCAGTGTTTTTTGCTCTTCGGGGTTGTGGAACCCCTTTTTAATTTTTTTTCTCGTCTGTCATTTGTTTTCTCGCTTAGCCGATTTTGAAGTGGCAAACCTCCTTAAAATCAACTTTAATTTGCGTGCAACCTCACCCCTATACGTCCTGGCTGTCCCCCCGTGCTGTGTGTGATGTTTTTGTTATGTTTCAGTGTTTTTTGATGTACGCATTTCGGCTGTTAAGTTCGTATTTTTGTGACGTCGTATTTTTTTTTTTTTTTCTAAGTCCCGCAGGTCTTTTTTTCTTTTTTCTCTAAGTCCCGTGGCGTGGTTTTTTATTTTCAAAGTCACGCTTTTCTGTTTTTTTTTTTTACCGGGAGTGATGCGCCGTAGAGCCTCCACCTCCGTAAATGCAGCCCAAACTGCGTCCCTCTGCGAGTTCGCAAAGCGTGACGACGTCTCGCAGTTTGACAACTATTATATGTGATAAGGACAGAATAAATGTTATGTTTAAATAACTATACTATACTGTAATCCCTTGCCAATAATAGGAAAGAGTTAAAAAATCTACCACTCTTTTCTGTTTGCACAATATCACTTATTAAGGGTCAGATGAAATGCTTATTTTTGTAAGAAAATTATGAAAAAAGTAACAATTAACTTTTTCAGTCCTTTTCATATTTTGTTGTCATGGCCAATTTGTTTTTACAGAATAGAAAACAGTTCATGCAACAATACTTTAATGAAATTGATGATTTTCCTTTTTCACTGATCTACTCAAACATGTTTATGCCAACGACCCAACGTGATACCAACATCCAATACAAACCTACTGAATGTGATTATGAACAATAATAAGAATTCTGTCTTTGCGGATTAAATAGGAGCACCAAACCGTGCATTGCAATCTTACCCTGAAGAGGCATTTTCTTGACTCCTACAGACAGAATCTGAAGTGTCATACACTATACAGCCATTTATATGAATCGCACTTCTTCGAAAACCATACATCCAAGGACAACACTAGCATTGCGAATTGAGACAGGATACATACAGGGGGACAGATCATACCTGGTCAACTTCTTATTATCATCATCAACTCTACTAATGACAATCCCCAAAATCAAAAAACAAAAACAAAAAAACACACAACAAAAAATCAATAGTAATATTTATAGTTTTTTTTTTTTTTTAAAAATACAAAATTTGGTAATTATAGAAAAATATTACTATTACTTACATTAATTGAACATGCATAATAACAAAAAAATTATTTTACGTTGCATTAAAACTATTTAATTTCTGGTCTCAAATATGAACTGGAGTCTCTTTCCCACAAAAGAACGCAAAATCCTTTTTTTATGTGTGAACACTCTATACAAGGATATTAAAACTATCTGGAACAGGTGCTCCGAAAGGTTATTGCATGTTACTGGGTTTTTAATACACTCCAATTCTTAAGGTTGAAGGCCATCTGAATGGCCAATACAAGCACTTCCTAGCATTACAACTAGAATAGAAGGTCCACCCTTAGACTACAGAAGTCGACACATGTTGATTTACAATGCACCTCTACAAGGAACTAGAATATATTGTGGTGCTGCATTAATGTGAACGGACAGCCTCACAACATGAAGTCATCCAGCAATAACTCAATGCCTTGAGGTTTACTAGAAATATATTACCAGGCAATGGCATCGCAAGTTGAAACTCTACAGCAGACAACTTATTTTATACCATATGCCTATTTTGTAAAGGAAAAAAAAATACTTGAAGCTAAAATTAATTAACTGCAGAGAAACTAAATGCGACATAAAGATGAATCTAAAAGCAATTTTCTAAGATATGTTTTGAATCCCCCAGTTTCAGACTCATTACTGCTCCTATCCATGCTTCTGTTCAATGGCAGCTGCTCCATTTACAATATTTAATGCTATTTTCACGTTAATAAGTTAAAACAAAATCTGTAACTTGTGGACTTCAAAGCCATTTAAAGTCGTATTTACCCAACATTATCTTTATGTAATTCCTTCAAATGTAATAGTTTAATTTAATTTCACCCAAGACAATATGATTACTGGCTGACAGGCTTTAAGGAGACCATAGTACCATCTTTGTGCATTTTGTAATGGCAAGTAACCAGAGATAGATATGCCTTTATTAGCCCCCATATAAACAAGGTTGATCAAATGCTTTGCAAGTTTTTCTTTCCGTCAGTATTTTATTGGGTGAATAACAATATAGAAAATGTATGTTTTTAGAGGTGCCATAGGGAATATCTTCATACAAATACTTGAAATCCTTAAATAAATATTTTGGTTTATTTTATTGGGTTGGTTTCTTCCAACTGAGTGTGTATCCTATTAGTAATCTTGTCTTAGGCAATGCAATTATTTTAATTTGAAATGGTTTTATAGTGTTAATGTGATAGCAAGGTAATACTTTTACAAACCAACCAAGTAACAAGTAGGGAATATAAAAATGTTGAGCCAGTAAGCAATTTAATGGTTAATCAAAGAAGTTTGATGTGCACATTATTAAACAGAGTCAATCTGAGCATGGAGCGCTGATAAGGAAGCTAAAAACAAAGAGGAGGAGTCACTATATCACTGAATTGTATTATAGCTAGGATGTAGATAGCATTATAAAGGTTTAGTATGCACATACAATTGTAATAGAAATAGATATCTCATTGGAGATTTAAAAAAGTACATTTGTAAAACCATTTGAAAGTCTAAAAATAATTTTAAAACTTATTTCTAGCTCAGGTTTCCCAGATAGAGTCATTATACAGCACTCTGGGTGATTGGGAAGGGACATGCAAATGAGGATACAATGAATCTTACTCTTAAATTCAAAATACCATGTTATTTTAAGCATATGCAGCTTAAAGCAAAGCAAAGGATTTGATTACTCACAAGCCAGGAGTGCACGCACAGACGGCACTGTTTCGAGGTTAATGCTTCTCATCTGTGTGGGGTTGGTCCTAGTTCATGCAGTAGATTTTGTGGGGACAAAGTTTACACAGTGAGCCATGGGTCCATGTCTGGAATCCCCATCAACCTTTAGGTGCCTTAGGGACTTCAGATACACCTCACTAATGAGGCCCATAGAGTCCGAAACATACGTCTGGGGTTTGCAGTAACTCCTGGTCAGGGTAGAATTGCCTGGTATTTCGGGGCTGGACCACTCTACTACAGGATATTTCTCCCTGTGAAGGGCACAAGTGAGATAAGAGGCTGCTCTCTGAGTGGGTTATCATGTCCATAGAACTAACCTATTAAGGTTACTTTGTTCTCTGATTGAGTACCTCTGACTTTGTTTTGTTTATGCATTTTATAAATAAATGATAAAAAAATCAAATGAATATAGTTTTTGTTTTTGGGGGTGAAAAAAGGGAAAAGGATAAAAAAGAAAAGCCATATAATGCTTAAAACATACATGGGGGGTTCCCTGTATTTCAAATAATTTTAATGAATGCTTAAAACTCTGGGCCCCATGCTAATCCTGGCAAAGGCAATTATGAGTGCTGTAGTTACCTTGTTATGTTAATCACCCCTCCAGTAAAAATTACTAAAGAGATGCTACAAGTCACTGCGACAAGCTGGAACGGACTATTTACAGCACTCATTTCTATTTATTTTTGCCAAGTCCTGCTGCAATTGCTGAAGTGACACTGCAGCACAAGAAAACCGTAAAAATTATGAAATGTCATCATTATCTGACACTTAACAGTCAGATATCAACATGTGTGCGATTAAAAAATATATGTTATTATTATTATGCTTGTTTTAGAATACATCATCAAGAGTAACACACAACCCAGTACTCAAGGGGTTAATACATGCATTGTCTATAAATATATAATTTTGAAACACAAAATTAACACATGCTTATCTATTGAAGCTATAAATACAATTGTCATATATTTTTTATATCAAAAATACATATACATACACTTGCCGATGTAGTCATTGCAACACTTCCCACTTATAATATTGTGACGTTACCATTTCCTATTGGCTCCTAGAGCCCGGTCTCTTCTGTAAATCTTGGTTTGGCTGCTCCCTACAAAGAAATCTGTTGCGGTGAAGCCAGGATTTACGGATATGTGCAAAGTTCTCTAACCTGGGAGAGCAACAGAATTACGTTAGTGTATAATAATATGTGGGGGGGACTCCCGCAGCCGATTTATGACACTGCTCTAAAAACATGGCCCCATTTTTTACTCACTGAAACCTTCAAAAAAGAGTCCATTCAAAAGGTCCATCCCCTGTAGCTCATGCATATAATGATGTAATAGCTAATCACAGACTGTGTCTCCAAAGCATGTTACTAAAATGCTGCTGAAACAGTCTGGGATTGCCTAATAGGTCTGTTACTATAGAAACATTGTATGCAGAACAGGTGGTGGACCTTTGCACAGACTGTTTGGAAGGTTTTAGTGAGTAAAAACACAACTTTTAAGTGCTTCATAAAATTAGATTTAAATATGCAAATAAACACTTAGGTAGTTTATTTTATTATTAAAAATGAGGAACTTTCCATATCCTTTCAAATCATAATTTTAAATCCTCAGAATCCGGAACATCCGTCTCCAACAATGCTTTATTCCTGTTTTAATTATTTTTTAATCTAAATAAAAACAAGAAAGGGAAAAGCTACAAGTGGATTACTGTGTATTACACTGTAAAGACACTTTTTTTTTTTTTGTTCAGCTGAATTTTCCAGTTCTGCTCTGCAACATGCCGCTAAACCCTGAGATTTTCGGGGATTAGAGACTACGCTTCTTGACCTTACCATGTTAGCAGCCAAAATAAAAAGCCACAACTTTATTTGAGTTTTACGCAGCTGATCATGCCATAATTTCTCTGGCTGTCGTCGTGTTTTGAAAATGAAGTACAACCCTGGCCCTGATCTGCAAACTGCGCGGCGAGCAGTGAAAAGCCCTTCAGGTAAACACAGTGATAAGCTAAACGCCAAGAAAAAAAAAAAATGTTTTTAGACGATGAGACAGTTACCATAGAGACAAATGCTAATTAACTACATCCAGCTAAGAGAAGGAAAAGCTTAGGGGCAGAGAGAACGTGTATCTTCCATCAGGCGACACAACGTTGCATGCAATCTCTGCGCATCTATCATATTTGGAATACCTGGGTATTAGTTTGCAAAATGCCTCAGGTAACACAGCACTGGATTTTATTAATTTTTATCTGGCAACATTCTTTAATAGTATCAGTGAGACAAGAGCATTCATTTTCTGCGTCCAGGAAATAAGATGAAATCATTTGTACATGACATACAGTGGAATAAGTCAGCCCTAAATAGGATTAGGAAATGGCTGATCCAAATGGAGTTTTGATCCCTGACCATGCCTTGATGCTTTTTCTTAGTTTCTATTTTTTTTAAGCTAAGAATCAGTTCCTCTTGGTAGATCATTAAAAGATGAAATCAGTGAAAGATTTGTCATATTGTTTCAGTTCCTGTATATTTTGCTAGTTCAGAATCTATTTGAATATTGAAGCACCACTGGTCTTGTACATAAATGTGCGGTTTGATAATGGGCATAGTTTTGGAAAGTTGAACATTAATACAGTCTTTAACTTAAAGGGATATCTAAAATTTGCTGGATTAATACATTTCTGCACTCTGAAGGCAAAAATCAGCCAATGTGTATGCAGCACATCTCATAAAACATTTTATTTTTATTAATATCTGAAAATCCCTCTAATGATTATGTTGACACGCCCAGGGGGTGTCTACACAACTTCCTGGTCCCCAACCAATCAGCATGCAGCATCCGGGGAGCAATATTAACCCAATATTTACCTGCTCTTGCTAGCCCAGCCAAACTCCTTGCAGCTTCGTGTCATATGTCAGTGATACACTACATTTCCCAGGCTCCTTTGCTACATATCCCATGCTGCTTTGCACCACAGCCAATAGGAGAGCAGTCCAGTCAGCCTCCCAGTCACTGCTGTTAAAGGACTCATCCGTACTTCCTGTCTATGCTGTGAACTGTTGCCATAGCAACTAACATAGTGCTAAGTCTCAAATCCTTCATCTAATCACATTGGCCAAAACAAAATATTTTGCTAACTTCAAGGTAAGTGTTTAAATGTTTATTTTGGTATTTTTTTATGCAAACATTTTTTTTTTCATACACTTCGGTTTCTCCTTCATCAGATGCATTCATAATCCAGGAAACTTAGATATCCCTTTAATAATATTATAAGCAATTATGCTGAATTGGGAGCCCCATTTTTGTTTCTACTTCTAGGTGTTGGAAGAGACCTTGAATGCAGAGGAAGCCTTTAGCAGAAATGAGGCAATGCTAAGTGCCAGTGCTCTGAAGGGACATGTGGAAACACACGGATCATTGTAAAATATATAAAAAATGTTTGAAAACAAAGTTTAAGAATATAATTAAAGAGGGGGAAAAAAGCCACAGATGCTTTTTAATAATAATAATAATAAAAAAAAAAAGCCAATTCCTTTGCAGGACCCTAGAGGAATCCATGATATGGAATGGAACGTATGTGTGTGCGTACATTCCTGAAGAGCTGTAGTTCCATCCTTTCATGTAAGGAGTCTGCTTCTGAGATCGTAAGAGGGAAGGGATGTGGTGTCAAGCTCAATTTATTCAATTACCATAACAAAACACCGGTTTCCTCAGTCCCTGATAGCTACAAACACAGGTAGCATAATCCAGTTCTCAGAAAGGGATGTGACAAACACAACATTTATTTCAATACTCATAAACAGAGTCTTCAAAACTTCAGATTATCCCCTCAAAAAGTGCTTTATGCCCATGGCTTAGACAGCTGCTAATATTGTTAGTTAGGTACATAATTAACAAACTGCAGTGGTCCTTTAATGGTTCTCTGAGCAACTCTAACTTTTGTTTTTTGTTTATGAAAATGACTCTTGAGGATTAGTCTCCCTAAGGGTGATGAGGGACTCCAGACGTGGCCCCTTGCTCACTGTGCCTTAGGGAAGTTATGCTACACATCACTGACGAGGCCCATAGAGGCTGAAACTTACATCTGGGGTTTGCCATTTCTCCTATTCAGGGTAGAATTGCCTGGTATTTTGGGTCTGGGTCACTCTAGTGAGTTGGACCAGACTGATATACTACAGGATATTTCTCCCTGTGAAGGGCACAATTGAGCTAAGAGAGGTTGCTCTCAGAGTGGGTTATCATGTCCATAGAACTAACCTATTAAGGCTAGTTCATTCTCTGATTGAGCACTTCTAATTTGTTTTTTGGTCTTTTAATGGTACCGTATTCAAACAAGAGAAAACATGCCTGTGATGTGTGCTGCTTAAGACCCTCCAATGATTTTGCATTTTCTTTCTATAATGCTCCCGCTTCTTTATTTTGTTTTTTCTTTAAAAATAACCTCTTTATATGAGATTGACTTATAAATTATAGGTTGTAAGAATTATCATTTCCAACACATTTCCCATTCAACCCTCTTGAAAAGTTTAGAAAAATACTTTAAAGGTTACAAATTTGGATTTTGTAATTTTAGGAAGGGGACATTATACTTATGGCCGAACGTAGTGGAGGGAAAGGGGGTTTTGACCCTGCCTAGAGACAAGGGATGTAGTTCGAATTGATTGGTAGAAGAATGCGAAGGAGGAGCCATATACAAGTCGTGGGGGAGGAGTAGATCTGCACAGTGGAGGGGAGCACATGAGAAAGAAAAGTCCCACTCTCCCTCCCATGGTAGAAGTGTTGGAGAGAAAAGGTGTGGAAGTCCATGGAAGGAAGCAAGACCGTCACAGCAAGGGGCAGGAGTACTTGTCCACAAGTAACATGTAAGGGACAAGTTAAGGAATTTTTTTGTTTTGTTCTGTAGGGGCACAGGGTTAAGATATTGGACACACACTGTCTTGCATTATATAAAGAGATATTGTTAAAAGACAAGCCAGAACAACTTGTGTCATTTGTGCAAAAATTGGGGTCAAGGTCTTGGGAGAGGGTTGAGGGTCCAAGAGATCATCTTATGAACAGGGAAACATTTTGGATAGGGACATGCAAATGAGGCTCAAAACACACACTCATAATACTAAATAGATATCCATGATGGTGAGTCAGAGGCAAGACTGTGGTACGCTTGGAAGATCATTTGCATGTCACTACCCAGAATCCTTAGCTAGAGTTGAAGTACTGTTACTGAGAAGTTATTTGGGAACAACAGATCCTTTGTTATGTGTGAGACATGTAAATGTAATCAGAATAATAATGTTTTTCCTTCCTGGATATACAGTTGAGGGTTTTTCAATCACCTTTCTTTCCACCATAATATATTTAGTTATCAACACCTCTATGACCAATGTATCCATCTCTACCTCTATTCCTACTTTTTACAAGTTTGCTATGCTTAAAATAAGAGTTACACACCCTCTTAATGACTTGGGGTCACTTTCAGCCCTTAGCAACCTATTTCACTTTAAGGAGAGCATATAGAGAAAGAAAAAAAAACACACAATTTTAATTGCGGAGAAACGTTTATAGCCTGACAGTACCAAGCAATTTACTGAATACATTTTACAACAATCAATTATAAATAGACGCAAAATAGTCTGAATAAGTCTACGGTGTATGACCTCTAAGTGCACTGAATAAATAGATATCTTTTGTCCCTGCTTCTTTTTGATACATATGGAAAATACATTAAATTTGGAGAGAAAAAAAACCTTACTAAAAAAGGTATGAGTGTGTGTAAATAGCTTATTGTGAAAGATGTTTAGAGGAGTAGTAATTTACAATTTCACAAACATCTATAGAAAGCAATTGAAAGGTTGACAGTGTCCTTGTATTAAATAAAGCAAAACGAGAATATATCACAAAATGCAGTTAGCATGCTCCATAATAATAGGTTAATATGAGGTAGAAAATTTATTGCTCAAGAAAATCTTTTAAAAAAAATGGGGAAGTAATAATTCCAGTGATGCAGATAAAAAAAAAAAAAAAAATTATATATATATATATATATATATATATATATATATACACACATATATATACACATATATATATATATATATATATATATATATATATATATATATATATATATATATATATATATATATATACATATATACATATATACACATACATACACACCGTATTTATTGGCGTATAACACGCACCTCATTTTAAGAAGGGAATTTCAGGGAATTTTTTTCTTTTTTCAAATAAAGAACTTTGAAGCAAAATCCTCAACCTCAACCTCCTTCCTCAACCCCCCTCCTCATCCTCAACCCCCCTCAACCCTCCTATCCGCATTCTCAACCTCAACCCTCCTATCCGCATTCTCAACCTCAACCCTCCTATCCGCATTCTCAACCTCAACCCTCCTATCCGCATTCTAAACCCCCCCTACTCAACCTCAACCCTCCTATCCGCATTCTAAACCCCCCCTACTCAACCTAAACCCCCCTCCGCAACCTAAACCCCCCTCCGCAACCTAAACCCCCCTCCGCAACCTAAACCCTTGTAAATACCTCCCCCTCACTTACCTGCTTCTGCTCCGGCCTCCGCTCTGCTCCTTGACCCGGCACGCATGTGACGTCACATGTGCGCCACATCATTAGCATATAAAAGGACAATAATAATAATACATATTTACATATTTGTCTCAAAGAGGGGGTCCAGTTTCAGTTGGACTACTGTAGATTAGCAACTGTATCCGTCATGTGTACAAAAGCACTTTCAGAGAAAAGCTTCAGATTTAGCAACCTCTGCTAGTGCATGGAAGCTACCATGACAGTCAAACTTCCTTTTCAAGACACAAGGGGGCAGCTATAGAATGGCAAGCAAGGTTTACAAGTACACTTGCAAGCTACCCCTTCCTAGCCTATGGGAAGCATGGTCTTGATGCTGAAATCTGCATCTACCAATGAATCAACAAATCCCCTCCCACTTCAACCCAATGCACTTTCCACCAAAATAAAGATATCACCTAAAAATGCAGTTATGCCCACATCTTATTCAGCAGCTAATGTTCAAAATTTGTTACAAGCCTCACAAATCTATTAAATATTTCCCAATCTAAAGTGGTCCTTTAAAAGACAATTATTCCGGTGATACACTTGAGCTCATTTGGTTTTTTAGAGCAGATTAGCAAAAATAAAAATAGCATTTAAAAAAAACCAAAAACATCCAATTCTAAAAGTCTGTGCTTCTCTCCACACACTATTTGGTGTCCAAGAGGAGGGGATTATATGCCCAGGAAGCAGTTCTTTTTATTTGTTTAGCATACATATTATCAAGGCAGCCTCCTCAGTAGATCCTCTCCTAGACACATTACAGAGGCTGGAGAAAAGTAGACTCTGGAACAGTGTGTCCAAGTTTTTTTTTGTTTATTTTTACGTATTGAAATATTTTATTGCAAATACTGATATTATAGCTATTCAATACCTAAGTAAACAAATGGCACAAGTAATATGACCACCACCATTGCCTTTAAATAAGGCTATTTAATGAGACCACATGACAAGTAGATCATGTAACTTGGGTAAAAAATATTTATTAGGACCATAATCTTCATATACAAATGCAGTCAGTTGACCAGATATAGTTTCTCACTTTTAAAGATTCTTTGCAACGGAGTATATTGTGCAGTAACCTTGAGAGGTTTTGTAAACTTGAGAGATGCCAATTAAATACATATAGACCAACCCACACATTCGGTAACTTCATTCAGAGGTGCTAAATACCAAAGTTTGTTTTAAACACTCCTTTGCTGAAGGGTTTTGCAAGGTGCTCAAGACACCTCTGGCAAAAAGAAGTTGATGGATGATTTCTAAACAGGTTAAATGAGCAATTTGCGCACACAAGCTTCTACAGCATGACACACCAGGTTACAGGGAAAGGGAGAGAGGTTTGGCATGAAATTCTGACAATACAAATAAAATAAATAAATATTAAGCCCTCTCCAATATTGAGTGGCGAGGATAGCTCAAACATCTACTGCCCTCTTCAAGAAACATCATTGCGCAAGTGATAGACACAGCATTTTGTACAGTATTTACTTAAATGTAGAAGGGGCAAGTGTGAAAATGACATACAATACTAATAATAAGTAATAACATGAGGATTAACTTTTTCTAACCATGTCAGAAAACATGACAGAGGAAGATGACTGAGTGGTAAAAGCAATTACCTCCTAAATAAAATATTTTGATATAAAATGCCAATCCCACATTTTGCTTTTAAATTATTTAAATTTAAGTCAAATACTTTAAAAGTGCATCACCTATAGCTATATTATACATACTATTTACATTTTATATCTGTCACAATCTACCAAACGGAAGGCAAGACCCAAACGAAATAAAAGCCAAGGCCCAAAACGAAAAGCCAAGGCCAAAAACGAAAAGCCAAGGCAAGCCAAGGCCCAAAACGAAAAGCCAAGGCAAGCCAAGGCCCAAAACGAAAAGCCAAGGCAAGCCAAGGCCCAAAACGAAAAGCCAAGGCCCAAAACGAAAAGCCAAGGCCCAAAACGAAAAGCCAAGGCCCAAACCGAAAAGCCAAGGCAAGCCAAGGCCCAAACCGAAAAGCCAAGGCAAGCCAAGGCCCAAACCGAAAGGCCAAGGCCCAAACCGAAAGGCCAAGGCCCAAACCGAAAGGCCAAGGCCCAAACCGAAAGGCCAAGGCCCAAACCGAAAGGCCAAGGCCCAAACCGAAAGGCCAAGGCCCAAACCGAAAGGCCAAGGCCCAAACCGAAAGGCCAAGACCCAAACCGAAAGGCCAAGACCCAAACCGAAAGGCCAAGACCCAAACCGAAAGGCCAAGACCCAAACCGAAAGGCCAAGACCCAAACCGAAAGGCCAAGACCCAAACCGAAAGGCCAAGACCCAAACCGAAAGGCCAAGACCCAAACCGAAAGGCCAAGACCCAAACCGAAAGGCCAAGACCCAAACCGAAAGGCCAAGACCCAAACCGAAAGGCCAAGACCCAAACCGAAAGGCCAAGACCCAAACCGAAAGGCCAAGACCCAAACCGAAAGGCCAAGACCCAAACCGAAAGGCCAAGACCCAAACCGAAAGGCCAAGACCCAAACCGAAAGGCCAAGACCCAAACCGAAAGGCCAAGACCCAAACCGAAAGGCCAAGACCCAAACCGAAAGGCCAAGACCCAAACCGAAAGGCCAAGACCCAAACCGAAAGGCCAAGACCCAAACCGAAAGGCCAAGACCCAAACCGAAAGGCCAAGACCCAAACCGAAAGGCCAAGACCCAAACCGAAAGGCCAAGACCCAAACCGAAAGGCCAAGACCCAAACCGAAAGGCCAAGACCCAAACCGAAAGGCCAAGACCCAAACCGAAAGGCCAAGACCCAAACCGAAAGGCCAAGACCCAAACCGAAAGGCAAGACCCAAACAGAAAGGCAAGACCCAAACAGAAAGGCAAGACCTGAGTTAAAAAAAGTGTGCACTTTTTTTTCTCATGCTTTTCAGCCATTCAAATGATATCTTGAGGTCTTTGACAAGTAATTACCACTCTTCCAGTAAAGCAGTACTTTTGAAAATTACTCCACTATTCCATCATCGCTTGTAGTATTCTTTTTTTCATATTTACGCACAGCCAAGGTTACAATTTTGCCATGATATATAAGCAAGGTCAAACAGGTCAAACAAAAGAAATGTAAATAGAATTATAAATATTTAATGTGCAAATGACACAAAGACTATACACATTGCTGTGCAGTGTGTCGTACTAGCTATTCAGCAACATGCTGTAACATACTGTTGAGAGTTGGTGACTGATTGGTTAGTATTAAACACTGCACAGCCAGTACTAAAAAGAGTCTGACTTCATGAGCTGCAGAGGATAGACCCAAGCAGGTACTATTTATTTGATTTTATTCAGTAGAAAAATAGCTTAGAAGTGCTTCTAAATACAATAAAGTGCAAAAAAAGTAAATAGATATATAGGTATAATAAAAACACCAAGTAAAATGCAGAAACCATCAATGCTCCCTTTAACTAATGCATAAATGTATTTTGAAATGCTGCACTTACAGAGAGGAGTATCTTTCAGATGTAACAACATCTTAACACGTCTACATTTCTTTCAGAAGACACTAGCCTTTCCAGAAGTGATTTATAGGGACATGAAAAAGGTTAATCATACTTGTGGAGGTCCGACTGGCAGTTTATACATTTGGTATTGTGAAAATTAGAAGTGTTTTATGGGACATTGGGAAAAGCAAGTAACAAACGGAGACCCCATTAGGATTCCCCACTGATTTCACTTCATACTTTGTGAATGTGCCGTAACTATAAAATGAAAAGCTGAACATAGATCATGTTTTGTTTTAATTTAACAATCTGACACAAATAGATGAAGAGATCCTTTCAACAACAATCTTTTTTTTTTAAAGACAAAGAAGAGAAACAGAGAGAGAGAGAGAGAGAGAGAGAGAGAGAGAGAGATAGAGAGAGAGAAGGAAGTGGAGAGAGGGGCAAGTGGAGGGGGAGGACGAGAGAGGGGAGGGAAGAGAGAGCAGGAGGGAGGGAAGGAAGGAAAGAGAAAGAAGAGCGGGAGGGAGGGAAGGAGAAAGAAGAGCGGGAGGGAGGGAAGGAGAAAGAAGAACGGGAGGGAGGGAAGGAGATGGGAGGGAAGGAGGTAGAAGAGGGAGGGAGGGAAGAAGGTAGAAGAGGGAGCCACGTGAGTAATAGACAGAGACAAAAAAAAAGAAAAAACAGTAAAAAAAATAAAAATAATAATAAATACATGTGGCATGTAGAGAGTGAGCACTGGGAGAGCAGGGTTTGAAGGAAATGTTTTGGGGGCCGAGCAGGGCTTCATGCTCTTTAAATGTTTCCATATGAATTTTAAAAATGTTCAGTTTCTCAGAAGCATAATGTACCTCAATGAGCTGACCATCTTCCTGGCTCTTCGTAACACCCTGCCCATCTCCTAATTGTTATATATATTTTCCACTGCTACATATTTATTAAACAGAGGTCAAAGAGACAGGGAAGGAAAAACATGTTAATACTCCAATTTCCCTCCATGCAGTCATGTTTTGTAATCTAGGTCTCTATCTTTCACCCACTGAGTGTTGTATACAAATGAAGAATGCTGCTTGGGTCATCCTGACCTTAAATGAATGTTTTTTGTTGAGAGCCATAAAAAGGATTCAAATTACCAATTAAAAAAAGAAACTGGACTCTGCTTTTAACAAAATCAATCTAAAATTCTTCATCTATGAAATACAGAGCTTTCAAAACACAATGGTGTTAAACCATTGAAGAATAATTTCTTTCTTTCAAATTAAAAAGGTATCTCTAAATGCAAGTATACTTTTCCATGAGTCGTATGTAGAAGACAATCAGAACAACTGAAGGAGGAAAGTGAAGACGATGTGTTATGACCACCAAATTACCTGGATTATTTTAATTTTATTTAAAAACTCAATATTCCTGGAATCATTAGCTTTTATAATATGCAGTACACATCAAGAGTGGCCTTTTCCATAAATATACATATTACATCGCTATTTATAACAGATAAAAACAAATTTGATTTATTTGTTCTAATTTCACCCCTTCTCTAAATAGTTCTCCAGCAATTATAAATGTTTAAAAAATGGAGTTACTAGCAAATAATGTATATGTTGTACTAGCGACTTGGCCTTAAAAAATGGCGGCAATAACATTTACGAGCCCTGCAATAAGCGCTCATTGCAGACGTCGTCCAACCCACCACTTTTTGTGCCTCGCGGGGTTGCTCATCGAGAGGTCGGCCTTTGACGCTCATTGTGAACCTCGCCCCACTATAAGACCCCTGTGTCCGTTTCCCCCTCACTTCCTCTCCTGCCCTTTTCCCCCCTCTCTTACCCCTGTATCTCTTTCCACCCTCTCCCCGCCGGCCCTCGCATGTGTCTTTCTCCTCTCTCAATCGGTGAGAGGTAACTGATATATTGCTGTACCTGCCTCTGATTGGCCACAAATAATTATGAATTTTATGCTAGTTTAGCTTGGATTTTCAGAGGCATTAGTTCTCAGAATCAACAGTCTGACAACTGAAGACATTTTGCAAACTTTAGAGTAAGATTATTAATGTTTATTTTGGGATTTTTTTCATGCAAAATAGGTTTTCATACACTACTGATCTTCCTTGATCACATGCTTCATAATGCCTGAAACTTCCATATACTTTTATTGGAAGGCAGATGTACTGGCAATGAAGGGAGACAAGATAATGACTTTATGGAGAGAAGATGAGTATGTCATGAAACTGAAAAGATTGTGGTTAAGAGTGATTCAATAGGAGTGATTTGATGACATTGGGTGAGAGGATGTGCAATATGCTTTATTTAGGAAGGTTTCCTTGCATTTGACAATACAATCAGAAAGGGGAAATATTTCATACAAAGGAGCTTACCAGTACTGCATTAAAATGTATTAAAGGGACGTGGAGGATTTCTGAATTGTACTAGGTATATAATATGTGTATGTATACATTTACCTTGATAAACTTTATTTTATTACAGTATGTTTATAACCTCTGCTTTTACTCCTTGAAATCACATTCATAGTACCTGCTTAGGTCTGCCCAAAAAAGTGTCTTCCTGAGCTATAATCCGTGACCATGTCTCAGCACCATGTTGTTGAGACTTTGCCCCGGATTGGCTAGTATAAGACACTGCCTAGTCAGTACTACCAAATCAGTGTCTTCTTGTGCTGCAGAGGGCTCACCCAAGCAGATATTTGTTTCATTTTAGTCCGTAAAAACCGAGCTTAAAAGCTCTTATTAATAAAATAAAGCACATTTATATATATATATATATATATATATATATATATATATATATATATATATATATATATATATAAAATGCATAAACCTTCCATGTCCCTCTAAATTAAACAATGATATATTATTTTTATCTTTTTGGTTTCATTAGATATATTCTTCCAAACTAAATATGTAAAACATGGCTTTTTTGTGCCTTCAAATTGTCAGATTTTTGCATATTCAGCCCTTTAAAGAAATGGGGATTTTTCAATATTTCTATCACACATTTAACAGGGCAGTTTTCAACACTGCTGAGGTTTGATACATAAATCAGAAAAATTAGGAAAATACTTAAAGTATTTACAGAAGAAAATGCTGATCGATTAAAAATGTGGGATATCAGTGTTAAATTTAGTATTTTTTAGGTTTGCAGCATAGTTTTTTTTTTCTTACAAAAATGTTTCTTTCAGTGGACACAAATAAGAACAATAACCCAATGAACAATTATAAACCTAATCAACAAGTGGAGGGAAAAAAAACGCTCACAGTCTCCTGTAATAGTGGTCATGGCATAATTAAAAAGTCAAACAATTTGTAAGGGAATTAGATAATCTATACATAGATTTAGCTCCAGGGGTCTTTTCAAGCAGCTGTTAATGCTGACAGATGAATGAACTCTGATATTAATCTATAGGACACGGATAATGAAGGCTGCAAGGACTGTAAAAGTCTTATTGCAAACCTGAATCAAATTATTTCATGACAGACCATCGGCGCAAATCTACTCTCCAGATATTTCAAATGCATTTCAATTGTCACTGTGTTAAAATGGGACACTGAAGTCAAATTATACAGTGTACATACAAAGGCATATTTAAATTTCCTGGATTATGAATGCATATGGTAGGAGGAGAATCAGAAGTGTATACAAACTCACCCTGATATTTGCTAAGTCTCTTAAATTTGCAAGCAGTTGATTTTCAGAGTTAAAAACCCTTGAAATCCCTGCTACAGTTAGCATACAGTTCATAATTTCTTTTTAGCAAATCACAGGCTGCGAATACATTGTATGAATCAGTGTTGGTAGTTTGTGAAGGAAGGGATCATGAGATACTCTTCCTTGTGCAGAGGACTACACAAGACACTGCTCTGCAAGATCCCTGCATTGCGCTGCTGGCTCGAAGGTTAGTAAAGGGTTAAAATCCAAACCCAAAATGCAGAGTTTCTATTGGTAAGTACACTGTGCCTATGTAAGCAGCTCTGGGGGTGTGGAAAACATATTTTATTATTAAATAAAATAACTGTGCGTACATAATGACTCCGTGTAACGTGCGTGTCCGATACATATCATATCATGTAATGTGTGTGTGTGTCCGATACATATCATATCATGTAATGTGTGTGTCCGATACATATCATATCATGTAATGTGTGTGTCAGATATAAGCAGCGGGTGTTCGATTAGAGAGAGGGGAACACAGGGAAACTTACACATACCTTTAAGAGATATTTTAAATCAGAGCTAAAAGGGAACTGTGGGCCACATATTACATTTTTAAAATTGTATTATAATGGAGAAGAACATAATATATTAAATTTTTACTGTTATTTTAGTTATTTTTAATCTTTGTTGATTTTTTTTTTCTTGTTACTTTTTGCATTTTTATTTATTCTATACCTTTTATTTACACTAATGTGAATTTATAAAGGAAATATAAAAAATATGAGAAGAGATATTTTATATTATAAAGAAAACACTTTGAACTGAATAATTTATTACCAAACATCACTCTTACAAATACTTGTTCTTTTCAATGTTATATTTGATAATTGCAAAACTTGAAAGCAAAAAAAAATTGCATTTGTCTTGTATCGCTCTTTCCGAGTACCATATTTTAATTTAAAGTACACAGCAAATGCATAAAAAATATATATATATCACATAAACACATCAGCACATTGTGTGTTTTTATTGTTTTTATACACAAAGACACCACACACAGACTTTCTTTAAGTACCTGCCCATCTTATGTCATTTTGCTAGAGAAAAGGAATGTTACAAGACAAGAACATTTCCTGGAACACTTGCCCTGAGGTTACAGCAACAAGACACTGATCAGTTATAGTCATCCAGTTTATGCTTTCAAAGTATCAATCTACACACCAAGCACCGTCTCAGAAATGGAAATGGCTAAGTAACTATATAGACAATACTGGGACGGAATGGAGAGTGAGTGAGTGAGTGAGTGAGTGAGTGAGTGAGTGTGTGTGTGTGTGTGTGTGTGTGTGTGTGTGTGTGTGTGTGTATACACACACACACATACATATATACAGGGAGTGCAGAATTATTAGGCAAATGAGTATTTTGACCACATCATCCTCTTTATGCATGTTGTCTTACTCCAAGCTGTATAGGCTCGAAAACCTACTACCAATTAAGCATATTAGGTGATGTGCATCTCTGTAATGAGAAGGGGTGTGGTCTAATGACATCAACACCCTATATCAGGTGTGCATAATTATTAGGCAACTTCCTTTCCTTTGGCAAAATGGGTCAAAAGAAGGACTTGACAGGCTCAGAAAAGTCAAAAATAGTGAGATATCTTGCAGAGGGATGCAGCACTCTTAAAATTGCAAAGCTTCTGAAGCGTGATCATCGTACAATCAAGCGTTTCATTCAAAATAGTCAACAGGGTCGCAAGAAGCGTGTGGAAAAACCAAGGCGCAAAATAACTGCCCATGAAGTGAGAAAAGTCAAGCGTGCAGCTGCCACGATGCCACTTGCCACCAGTTTGGCCATATTTCAGAGCTGCAACATCACTGGAGTGCCAAAAAGCACAAGGTGTGCAATACTCAGAGACATGGCCAAGGTAAGAAAGGCTGAAAGACGACCACCACTGAACAAGACACACAAGCTGAAACGTCAAGATTGGGCCAAGAAATATCTCAAGACTGATTTTTCTAAGGTTTTATGGACTGATGAAATGAGAGTGAGTCTTGATGGGCCAGATGGATGGGCCCGTGGCTGGATTGGTAAAGGGCAGAGAGCTCCAGTCCGACTCAGACGCCAGCAAGGTGGAGGTGGAGTACTGGTTTGGGCTGGTATCATCAAAGATGAGCTTGTGGGGTTTTCGGGTTGAGGATGGAGTCAAGCTCAACTCCCAGTCCTACTGCCAGTTCCTGGAACACACCTTCTTCAAGCAGTGGTACAGGAAGAAGTCTGCATCCTTCAAGAAAAACATGATTTTCATGCAGGACAATGCTCCATCACACGCTTCCAAGTACTCCACAGCGTGGCTGGCAAGAAAGGGTATAAAAGACGAAAATCTAATGACATGGCCTCCTTGTTCACCTGATCTGAACCCCATTGAGAACCTGTGGTCCATCATCAAATGTGAGATTTACAAGGAGGGAAAACAGTACACCTCTCTGAACAGTGTCTGGGAGGCTGTGGTTGCTGCTGCATGCAATGTTGATGGTGAACAGATCAAAACACTGACAGAATCTATGGATGGCAGGCTTTTGAGTGTCCTTGCAAAGAAAGGTGGCTATATTGGTCACTGATTTGTTTTTGTTTTGTTTTTGAATGTCAGAAATGTATATTTGTGAATGTTGAGATGTTATATTGGTTTCACTGGTAAAAATAAATAATTGAAATGGGTATATATTTGTTTTTTGTTAAGTTGCCTAATAATTATGCACAGTAATAGTCACCTGCACACACAGATATCCCCCTAAAATAGCTAAAACTAAAAACAAACTAAAAACTACTTCCAAAAATATTCAGCTTTGATATTAATGAGTTTTTTGGGTTCATTGAGAACATAGTTGTTGTTCAATAATAAAATTAATCCTCAAAAATACAACTTGCCTAATAATTCTGCACTCCCTGTACACATACATATATATATATACATATATATATATATATATATACACACATATATACACACACACACACATACATATACACATATATACACACACACACACACACAACACCAGACAAGATGTCAGAGTCGGAAACGACTGAACGACTAAACAACGTAGGTCTACTGTTCATTTCTGTAATAACCTCTGCAGTGTCCCTTTGAGACTAGTAACGGGTGGAGAGTAAGGCAGAATAAATCCATGTCTCCTGCCTTATACACGTGATTATATGTGCATGCTGTGTCCCACTCAAGAAGGAACTGGCAACCAACTCAAGTATCTTTGCAACGGATACCAAGTGGATCAGCATGGTGCGTTTAGGTCCACGAGGTCATGGAGAGTCGGATATGACTGAACCAAGCAAACACACATACCAAACTAACAGCATTCAAAGCTGTGCAAGTCATTAACAATGAGCCACTTTTATAGAAAATCTACATTGAAGAACTTGTTTTAATATAGAATTCCTCCATCTTGTCTAACTTGAATACTTTGTCATAGCTTTGAGCCGGAGTAAATTAAATCAGAAAAGTGGAGGAGAGGTGGGGAGGAGGGGAAACGAAGGGAGGGGGATTTGTTAAATCATTGGACCATTTGGAAATTTAACATCTGACCCCTAGCCATGCTCCCAAGCCGCTTTCATCCATAAATGTAATCCCTCTCCTGCAAAAATGTAAATACCATACACACACACACAACCTTCACCAAAGTGTCATGGATACCTCCAGGGTTTAGGGTATACATTTTCCCTATTACATACTTAACCTCAAATATTTAACATATATATTTTGTCATCATAAAGTGGTCATTTAAAAAGTTACTACCGCGCTGAACAAAAAATACTTTCCGCGTCCCTTTACCTACTGTATTCAACTCAATTTAAGCATTTTGATTTCTCCAGTGGACAAACTGTGCCCGGCTTCTGTTACAGCTAATCCTCTTCACCTTTATATTTAGTATTATTAAGTTCTCAGCATTTCACTCCTGTCTTTTTTCCAAGTATGAAAAGCATGCGTATGAATTTTTTTTGCGAAATATCAGCTTACAATTACTGCACCCTATACAGTTACAGTCTTTTGATATCGGGTATCTGTGCTACAACATGTATATGTTGCTGTGAGACAGGAAAGACAATAGCATATCTATGTACAGTGATTGCAATAACAGTTGAATAAACATGCAATCTGATAGCTCACATCTGGTATTCGCTCACTGAAATGCCATTTGTCTTTCCCAATACCCTGGAAACTTGCTGGGCACGAAATGCCTGTATTACAGCGGTGCTACGGGTAAAATATTACAAGAATTCAGCGTGATCAGGAAAAGGGTTGGAATCGCAAAATCATTATGGAGCACAGGTAGAATAAAAGTTATCTTTTTTTCCCTTTATAATGGTAACTTAAGTCAACAGTTGTGAGCAACGCAATCTGACAGGGTGCTGAAAACCATGTTCGTTCCACCAACCAATTAAACCATTCACATCTGCTATGCACGGCCAAGACTATACTTCTCTCTCACTATATATTTAAAATGGTTTACGGATTGAAGAACAAAGCCTTTGTGGGCACATTTGCATGTCCCAGCTCCCAGAATGCAGTGTAAACTGTATTTCTTGGAATTCTGGGCATGAAACACGTTTTTTTAACTTGTTTTAGATATTCAAATGTGGACACAGATGTACAATTTATTTACTGTACTACTGTACGGCGGGGGCTTCTATCGCTCTTTTCCCCACCATATTATAAATGATTGTTGTGGTAAACTACCTACTCATAAGATCCACAACACAAGCTGGGATCCCGCCCCATGCTGATGATAGGCAGTAAGCTTGAAATGGCTGATTGGGATGCCTGGCTATTGTATAATCCAACCCTAGCTTTGCTCAAAGCGGTTTTACAAAGTGGGTATATGCTTAAGGGAAGCCATTTTTGATATGGTAATTGATATCAAGAGCTAAGCCTTTAACTATTTCTCAGAATTCTGGGCATGAAATGTTTTTTAACTTGTTTTAGATATTGAAATGTAAACAGATTATATATATATATATATATATATATATATATATATATATATATATATATATATATATATATATATATGACCTGGCACATGATACATTTGCTATGTGTCCCAACCTACATTATCTTTATAAATCAACTTGCTCATAGACACCTAATAATTCTCAGATTATCAGCCCTACTAAATTGCCCTACTTAAAAAGGGCTCTATATAAACACAGAGCATATTTTTTTTACAGAAGTTTTTAGTTAGTGAACTTCTATCCAAAAGCAACGTCTTCACCAACTAAAAATGTCTGTAAAAAAAAATATGCTGTGTGCTTATATAGAGCCCTATTCAATTGGCCGAATCGCAATTTAATAAGGCTGTAAATGTCCACATATTTATGGCACCTGGTTGTTCTTCGAATTTTTTGAGAACTGCCTGGCATTTGGGGCTGGGCTGTCCTTGTGGGTCGATTTTGAAATACACACCACAGTATCTCTCTGACTCGCGCATATAGGAGCCATCTAGAATCTGCAAGAATGAATTCAAGTAGAGGGTATATTACAAAAATAAATAGGAGATGGAAGTATAAGAAATTCATAAGAAAATATAATTTCTGCATGACAGAGCTTCAAATATAAATGCAGCAGTTTAAGAAAAGCTTCACATGTTTGTGAAGAAGGTAACAAAAGCCCAGCATTAGCATGTGTAGAAGTATTTTAAGTGAAAATATGAGGTTTTGCAGATTCTGCAAAAAATGGTTTTCATCTGGTGTATTTTCAGCACTTTTAGCAGTGTTAATCGTTACTCTCACCAGTGGAGGGATGGGTAGTGGAAACTGACAAAGAGGAATTTTACACATCACTTGATCTTTCAGAATTTGATACCTGCCTCCTTCCTTGATAAACGCTCCCAACGATTATTATCCTTTATTTGTAAAGCGCCTACATATTCCTTAGCGCTATACAGGGGTTAAGTAGAGAAACATTTTTAACACATTGCAAAAGAATGTATGATTTGCCTTTCACCTTTAAATCAAACGTACAGTGCCTTGCAAAAGTATTCACCCCCCCCCCCCATGGCATTTTTCGTGTTTTGTTGCCTCACAGCCTGGAATTAACATGGATTGTTTGAGGATTTGCATCATTTAATTTACAGAACATGCCCACAACTTTGAAGATGATTTTTTTTATTTTTTATTGTGAAGCAAACAACAAATAGGACAAAATAGAAGAAAAAGTCAGTGTGCATAACTATTCACCCCCCTAAAGTCAATACTTTGTAGAGCCACCTTTTGTGGCAATCACAGCTCCAAGTCGCTTTGGATAAGTCTCTATGAGCTTGCCATATCTTACCACTGGGATTTTTGCCCAATCCTCCTTGCAAAACTGCTCCAGCTCCTTCAAGTTGGATGGTTTGCGCTTGTGAACAGCAATCGTTAAGTCTGACCACAGATTTTCTATTGGATTGAGGTCTGGGCTGTGACTAGGTCATTCCAACACATTTACATGTTTCCCCTTAAACCCCCCAAGTCCTATGGTCCTATGTACAGATACTTCAGGGTTACCGTCGGTCTCCTTGCTGCCTCTCTGATTAATGCCCTCCTTGCCCGGTCTTTGAGTTTTGGTGGGAGGCCGTTTCTTGGCAGGTATGCTGTTGCGCCATGTTCTTTCCATTTGGATATTTTTTTTATAACCTAATCCTGACTTGTACTTCTCAACATCAGTTTGGAGAGTTCCTTGGTCTTCGTGGCAGTGTTTGGTTAGTGGTGCCTCTTGCTTAGGTGTTGCAGCCTCTGGGCCTTTCAAAAAAGGTGTGTATATGTAATGACAGATCATATGACATTTCAATTGCACACAGGTGGACATCATTTCACTAATTATGTGACTTCTGAAGGTAATTGGCTGCACCAGAGCTTTTTATGGGCTTCATAACAAAGGGGGTGAATACATACGCACATGCCAATTTTCTGTTTTCTATTTCTAAAAAAATAGTTTTATGTATATATTTTTCTCATTTCACTTCACCAACTTAGACTATTGTGTTCTGATCCATCACATAAAATTCAGATAAACAAAACATTGAACAACTTAAGGCTGTAATGTAACAAAAAATAGGTAAAAAGTCAAGGGGGGTGAATACTTTTGCAAGGCGCTGTACATAGAGCTTTCCATAAGCACCTTGCAAGACTGAACTCTCGCAAACGTACGTATCTTAAGGACGCAAACAGCTGCAAGGTAAACTACAAGCCCTGCACCTGCAGAAATGTAAGCACCTCCCTCACATGCAACCTTCAAAGTACCCTGAACTTTTCTTTGCCAGATATTTTTTTAATTATACAATGGCTCTTTAACATGTAAATTCCCCAATGCTGGATTAATCTTTGTTATTGGCGCACCTTGAGCATGGTATCTGCTTCACCATGTATTCATTTATTTTTTTTAAATCTGTATTCAAACCAAAAGCCCACGCTGCCCATGTATTGCAATACAAAGTGTAAGAGCAGGGAGCAGCTAATCCCCAAAGCCCCGCTACAAACTTTCTGCCAGCAGCAGCTGAGATGTATCACCAGAAGCCTCTCTTTTTCCAGACATTATGTGCTATTTGGCCGCTAAGGTCACATGACAGCTGCAAACTAAACGCCTTGGGGATAGTTGCAGCCTCCAGTCCACATTGACAGGCTGTAAGAGTCTCCTACACTACAGCAAAGGGGGGGAACTCCATGTTTCCATTACATCATCCCCCCCCTGCACTGGGGGAGGGAGCACAGCTGGTGGCAGCCGCAGTACCATCTGCTTTCTCCTTACACTCTGTGCTAGTTTTCTTTTCAATCCCCTACTGTTACTTATTGAGGAGAAGACTACAATACAACAAGTCTCCCCCTGGCAGATAAAAAAAGCAGAATTAATTCCAAAAACTATCATAGCTACATTACTGCCATGCTGAAGTTACTACGGTATATTTTAGTTGTAATTATAAATGTCACTAGAGTAACTTCACAACCAGCAGCTGTAGGGACCAGTTCAGCAACTCCCAACCCTCTCAAGGACAACCAGACTAGCCATGATTTAGGTTTAACACTTCATAAACACAGGGTGAGACAATTAGTATTCTATATCAACAGGCTTCTAATTGTCAGACCTAAATCATGACCTGAATGTGGTCCTAGAGGAGAGGGTTGGAAACCACTATATTAGTTAAATAATGCACATTAGTAACCAATGAGAGAGAGAAACTGATACATTGTTGTACCTGTATCCGATTGGCTACAGCTAATTAGAGAATTCTATGCTAATTTAGCTTGGGTTTTCCATTTCAAAATCGACTGCCTGAAAACTGGAGACATTTTTTTCAAACTTTAGTGTAAGCTTATTAATGTTTATTTTTGTATTTTTTCCATGCAAAACACATTTTCATACACAACTGATTCTCCTCTATCAGATGCAATCATAATCCAGGAAACTTTCATATACATTTAAAACAATTAACACAGAAAAGATAATCTGGTTTGATTTTTTTCTTGGTCTTACAGTTGACTGAAATAATCTTGGAATGTAAGTGTAGACTCAGAGAGAAAATTATCTGTGTTTTCTTGATTTACAATCAAAAGAACACTTATAAAATAACCAGGTTCCTTGCCTTGGTTCCTACACAATGTCTAGAAAGAAAAAGGAAAAAAAAAGACTGACATCCCAACAAATCAAGGAGCCAATCACTGGAAAATAATCCAACGGGGTTTGGGACCTTGGGAATTCCTCTCTGAATTACATTTGTTTTTAATTTCTAAAATAATCTTCTACATTTTCCTAAAAAAAATGATTTCTTGAGCTTTTTTTATGTCACTCCAGAAGCAAAAATGTCTTATTAGTTTACCAAAAACTTTTCCGGTATCACAAACTAGTAAACAAAATCCAAGAAATATATATACACATACATTTACTTTTATAATAGATATACAGTAACATCCAGGAATCATCCATATAAGAGAGTCAAATGGTATCAATGAAGAACCAGAATGCCTCCTTTACAGGCTTCATCCATTAAAAAAAAAAAAGCACATTTTAGACATTTTTTTTACTTAAAATTAGAAATGCATTCATCATACAGCTGTAGGCAGTTTCATTGGTTGAAACTCTAATATGGCTTACTGGTTGACAGCGATACCCTCCAGGGCATGGGCGTATTTAGTCCCATTCAGATATATGCACCACACGCCTCATTTATTTGAATGTCCTACATCCCAGTTATTACTTCTCCTATCCCCTTGCTATATCCTAAATTATAGGTTTATAAGTATTTATGTATAGTGTTAGGTACATGTACAGACAGAAATGTCACTACAAATTGGCATTTATGTGCCTATGCAACCATTATGCTATGGTACTGACTGGCTTCTTCAGGCAGCCTGCATCCCCTTAAAAAATGTGATGTCCTAGAGCTAGGTCTTGTGGGCTTAGGCCTAAACACACCACTGCTTCGGGGCACATATACATCCAAAGTAGTTTATTTAGCACTAGAAAATGTATTTTCAAAGTTAAAATGGGAATACAGTGCATTATTGATTTCATCTGAAAGTGTAAAATGCCTCAGTGTAAAATCATTACCATGTTGCGGCGAAGGGGCTTGGGTACTTCAATTAAACTTTGAGCTATATCATGTAGGGTCACCAAAGATGTGCAGGTCATACAAGAGAGGTCACTGGAGAGGGAACTAGCAACCCACTCCAGAATCCTTTCCAAGAAAACCTTATGAATAAGCACAACCAGACACAAGATGTTATATGTGCCTTCCATGCTGCAGTCCATAGGGTCATGTAGAGTCAGACATGACTGAACAGCAACAACAACAACATGTACTCTAACTCCACTTGATTGTAAGGCACAACTGTTGGACGAGAATGCAAGCGCCACTCAAGACACCCGAAACGAGAAAAAGGAAACTTACAGGGCTTGCAGTATATGAGATTAGAATTCATGATCATTAACTGGTGTAACCGAAAAACTACTTATGATCGTTCTTCTTTTGGAACTACTTGCAACTTTGGTATTATGTTTTGTTGGGAAGGACTCAAGGTTATACATTGTGCTTTGCAATTTGTTATGTAAATCCATATTGTAAAGAACAGTAATTTAAACCCCATATATCGTGAGCCTTGTTAGCGCCATGCCAAACTCTCACAAAGTCTGTGTGATTGTAGCACATTTACTCCACAAGACACTTCATTAAAACAGGTTGTTGAGCAGAATTAAGTCATCAGGATGATTGCAACTCACATAAAATAAAATACTAACTCAGTTTTGCATGGTTTGCAAACAGAAGCAGTCTGTGGATGATGAAACAAATACATAAACCCATATTGCAGTGACAAAAAACTCAGGAATGTCTCATAATAATCTGGGTCACTTGGCAATCAAACAGCCCAGGTCTACCGAGTACTCTGAAATTGGCTTGTCAAGCTGCTCTGTCATATGGCTGCTAAGGGAGGGGGGATTGTTTCTTTCACATTCAAGCTGTTCTCTGTAGAGCTGGAAGACAAGAAAATAGCATTTGCTGCACATAAGGTTCCAGCTTGCTGTTATTTAACAGCAATTCAAGGGCTAGGCAACTCTCACTCTACAAGAAATTTAACCTGAGTGTCTCACTGTCATGTGTTCATCTTATATCACTTCTTGTTGGTTTCCAAAGTATAGTTACATTTGTTAAAGTTGTTTTTGCCTTCTACATAAAGCTATATGTAATTCTCCCTGTGTTTTCCTCTCCCTACATGGAGTCAGTCTATACACATACAGAGTTATACTATTTAAAAATAACACTCGTTTTCCACACCCCCAGAGCTGCTTACATAGGCACAGTGTACCTACCAATAGAAACAATGCATCTGGCTACAGATTTTAACCCTTTACTAACTTTCAAGCTAAGAGCAGCACAATACAGAGATCTATAGAGCAAAATCTGGCTCCTCCTGTATCGGTGAGCAGGGGACTACACATCCCATGATTCCTTCTTGCAAAAACTGCGATCACATATGGATACAAAGTATTCGCTGCCTGCATTTGGCGAATTGTATGCTAATTCTAGCAGGGTGTTAACTCTGGAAATCAACTACTTGCGAACTCAAGAAATAAAAAAATAAAAAAACGAAAAAAAAAAAAAAAAAAAAAAAGGTTTGCATACACTAGTGATTATTTTCTATCAGATGCATTTATAATCCAGGAAACCTAAATATGCCTTTAACTCTTGTATAGCACTACAGAATATGTTGGCACTTTAAAAATGTTTTGCCTATTATTATCCTTTATTTATAAACAATAAAAGAAAAAAACAGGGAAAAAAACAAAAAACATAACCTTAATATTTTTTCATTTTAGATGCAAATATTCTTTACTTAAAGATTTAATTTTCTATTCGAAGTTGACTCTTCTTCACATGAGGGTGTGTCCCTGTACACCATTGGGGTTTCCATTTATCCTGTTAAAACACTGGCAGTTTTACCTGCCACATTTCCAATGTGCATAAAGAAGCTTCCTTTACAATCAAAGTCTCCTCCCATCTCAGGACATTTAATCAGCAAAACACAAAAATCTTATCCACTGCAGTTTATTTGCATGTTAAACAGGTAATACATTAGAGGTGTTTTTTGTTTTTACCATCTAAAAACATTTTTATCGATTATCAAGTGTAGTGCTTCAAAAGACGATGTTTTAAATATATGACTTCAGTGGTCCTCCAAGAGAAAACAAAATAATGGATTTTCTAATTTCTTTTTATTTTTACCATATTCCAGTAAGTTTTTGCCTTCTACCTCTAACTGCAAGATATCTAGTGCTTGGGGTAAGTGAAAGGAGAAGTTGGTTGACTTGTATTTCTGCTTTAATTAGCATAGAAAAAAAAAAAAAGAAAAATAAATAAAAATAAAAATAAAAAAACAACAAGGGAAAAAAACAGTAAGAGGAGGCGGCGGCGGCGGCGAGGAAAAAAACAGAACCCAGCGGAGTATGATCTAAATTAGTTTCTATTGTTTTGTGCTCAAACGTTTCCTCTATTTCTAGCACAGAACTTCCTTAAAGATCTCTTTCTTCTTGCATATTAATTACAGATGATACACAGATAATTAATGCATGGAATATGTACCAAGGCTCCATATGAATGACTTACCATACATTTTGCCTTCATCCGATAAGATAATTTTCCTCCTCCCACATGGTGGATAGATCGCTAGCGCTTCCTGGAAACTCTGCTCAATATCTGGGCTCCATACACCTTCTGCATCATTGTCCATAGGTTTATCTGCAGAATCACTCATCCTTTCTATGTCCTCGGCAGGACTTTCGCTACCGCTCCAACTACTGGGCTCCATGATGGAGGTGGCGTTATCCAAGCCGAAGCCTGGACGCTCAACCAAGAGAAATCTGGAAGAGAAAATGCAGGATGTTAAAATGCGTGCCATATATGTTATAAATAATCTTGATTTCTAGAAATAAAAAAAAAGTAGATTTCTGTGTTAACAGTTTTATGTATTAATCTGTTACCTATATTTACAAAATCTGATAAATTTTATAGCTATAGGAAGCAAGTATCAAGAACAACAACCTTACAACAATATTATAAAAATTCCTTGTATGTTTATTGTAACAAAAAGCAAGTTTTTAGTTGTTAGTTAGTCTAACACACCCACCAAGTCTCTGCTTTTACTCCCTCGGTCTTGTTTCTAGATTATCAGCCTCATTAAATTGGGGCTACGTGTTAAAACGTAGCCCGTAACGTAGATATTAGAGAAATTTGCTATTAAATTAGACCCGTAACACAGCCCGCAGACTACTTGCGGGTTAAAAACGCAGCAAGGCCGAGAAGCTGTTCTCTGTTGAGCAACATTGAACTTCGCACCCGTAAATCCTTTGATCTGAGAAGCCCGTAACCACTAATTAAATTATAGCTATGAAATTGCAAAGAAGTCACACGCGAACAAGCCTGTAACACGCAAATGGAGCCCAAAGCCAAATGTGTGCTCGAGAGGACTCGCAAGGGGGGTAAAGTTCAATACGTAGCACTTGGAATTCAGATAACACACTACTGTACTTTTATTACAAGGGAAAGTGATGTTAGGTCTTAGAATTGATAACACAATATTCTCAAGCCCGCATATCGGCTCAGAAAAATACTTAATTTCATGTATATATTTTGTGTTCTATTGATCCTGGCAATCAATGTGTTTATACATATAATGTAACTCATGTAACAGAATATTATATTTACTGCTTTATTAATATTGCATTGTGACTGTGGGTTCTCTCGTAGATTATAATTAACCGCCTTAAGACTTTGAAATCAATACTCTATTTTCTTGTGATGCAATGCTGACGATCTGTTTCCATTGGCTCCGTCTAAACACGTAACTACGGGCTTTCTTAGTTGACTATTATGGGCTTGCTTAATTGATTATGTACTAGCCCACAAAGCTGCCGGGCGACAGATAGTTTACGGTTTTGCGTCTCAAGCCTGTAGCTCGCAGCCTCTTCTAATGTTATAGCCTGTAACAGAGAATTTTTAAGTCCGCAGCCGTTGTGGGCTCATGGTGGACTTACGGTCCCCGAATTTAATCAGGCTGTATGTTTTTAGGCTGAAAACAGTATATACAGACAGTTGGCAATTATTACAAATAATCACATAGGTTAAAATGAAGGTTTGATGGGAAAATCAAAAAGCTTGATAATCAGTTAAAAATTAAACAACGCTTTACAAAAAGTAAATGGAATTTTGCTAATTACGTCCCACTTGATAAAGAGTGTGTTAATGCATACATTGGCTTTGTCCCTTTAACAACTGCATTGGCAATGGAGTCAAATCTTGCCTTTGAAATTATTATTAATCAGCCATGATAGTCATGAAGAAGTCCAGGAGTGGCTGCCCTATCAAGTTCATTAGTTATGGCAATGCGTACAATTTGTTCTATACAAAGGCCCAATCCCCAAACAAAAAAGTACACAGCAGCACTGCGTAGAAAAGCACAACCATGATGCAACAAAAAGGAAAAAAAATAAAAATAAAATCCAATAACGGGGATGAATCAGGAAGATCGTTTATTTTAATCCTTATTAAACTTGCTAAAATATACTCATTTAACAGCCTTGTATCTAACAATAGGTCTTACAAAGCTGAAATGCAGGGACCCTTTATGACTCCACTGTCTTGAACACGGCTAGGTAAGGAAATCAAATATAAAATGTTACACTGGCTCTAAACTGTTGGTTACCAAATATGTGGTCTGTGAGCCTCATACAGGTAGCCTATGAAACAACGAAGATTTTTTTTTTTTTTTTAAATGTAGAAAAGCTATTTGATACATCAATAAAAATGCATAAAAAGGATGTACGTGTCTAGATATAGATCTGGAAGAGGACATTTGTACCACTGTGTATGCTCTTGTTTTCAAACGATTCTCTCAGAGAAGAAAAACGTATTCAAATGTTTAACTGATCGGAGGGCTTATCCCGGTCAGCCAATAAGCAGTAAAATATCTGTAGGACTCGTATTTCTCCGCCAATGAAAGCTACAGAGGTATACATGTTCATTGAAACCAACATGACACTCACAGAAGTTTTAAACCGGTTTCACTTTGTCTGCTTCCTTATTGACCACAACTTTATTCATGTTTAAAGCCTACTCTTAAAATGCATGATTGTAAGTTTTAAACCTTGTGTCGGTGCTTTGGGCATAAGCTCTATATACATTTGATTTTAAGCTAAAAAGACGGGGTCCTCCATTCTTTTGGAATGTGTTAATAATGTTTTTGCCGTGTACTTAACCCTTGAAAAGATATATGGAATATGTATAGGAATTAAGACCCTAAATATTCAGTTAGCTTAAAAAGGCACCAGTCACACCTTTATGAGCTCATTCATTTTTTTTATAATACAAGCTCTCTGTCAGAACATAAAGCTCAATCAGCCTTATTAAATTGCGATTCGGTAAATTTAAAAGGGCTCTAAGCACACAGCATATTTTATTTACAGAAGATTTTTGTTAGTGAAGACCTTGCTTTTGGATAGAAGTTCACCAACTAAAAACTTCTGTAAAAAAATATTACTAAAATATTATTATTTTGTTACGTTATTCTTAAAGAGCATGAAAAACTGGCTATATATTATGTTATACATTTTATTCTAAAGTGAATCAACCTCAGGAAATGACAAGTTCTTGCTGTATTTATATGCAAATGAAGGGCTCACACATTAAGTCGCCATCATGATGTGCTAATCAGGATTACACAGTTTGTCGGTCATCTCAGTAGCAACGGAAATAAAGACCTGCAGTGTTATCTGGAAATTAAACCCCATTTCCAGACTTAACATGTAGTCTGAGTAGCATATTAGCATGCAAGAGCATTACAATTTTCAGAAATTACTTGTAGACAAAAACAGCTTGTACAATACAGAACCATTTTTTTTATGCTTTTTGAAATTAAATCAGAGTCTTTTTTAATACATATTTATGGAACAAATTACAAAGCACAACGTATTATCTTGAGTCCTTACCAACATAACGAGTAGTTTCACAAGTAGAACTATCATAAGGAGTTTTTGGTTACACCAGTCAATGATCAGACATTCTAATCTCATACTACAAACCCTGTAAATTTCCTTTTCTCGTTTCGTGTGTCTCGAGCCGCGCTCGCATTCTCCTCCAACAGTTGTGTCTGACAATCACTGTTGAGCAGACAATCAAGTGGAGTTAGAGTCATCTGCTCCGTGCAGAGTGTCAGTATGAAAGGAAGCAAACTGCCGACACATGAAGGGAAGACGCTTTTAGAGCAGGGGTCTCCAACCAAGTCGTTTCGGAGCTCAAACCAATTTTAAGCAGCTCATACAACTTCCTCCAGCTGCGAGCAAAGACTGTGGTTTTCTAGGTTATGGAATTGACAGGAAAAAATTATTTTAACCCGTAAGGCGTACTGAAGGATCAAGCCATCATTTTTTATTTAAAATTTAAAGCGGTCACGTATGATACTGGCTTGTGATGATTTCAAACCGGCCTTGGCAGATCCCATGAGCCAAAATGTACTGCTGGCTCCTTTATTTTTAGTTTTCATACAGGTACACCCCGGTTAACTCTACGCCTTTATGTGCAGATTCGCTATAGCGCTTTTTTCCCTGTAATTCCCCACTCTCGACAGCACAGTTTTTGAACGTCAAAACCCTGTTTAGCCCTTTAAATCCCTACTCAGCGCTTTCTAATTTGCCATATCGCTGTCTGAGCGCTACGGCGATAAAATGCCCTGTTTAGCACAGTTTCATATAGTGCTCCTGCATGCATCAATGCACGGGGAGCTCTGAACGGGGTATTGCTGTACATTTATTACTATATACACTTCCTCTACTGGTTGGCCCTTCACAAGCCAAGCTGCCAACCCATGAATTAAAGGGGGATTGTGATGATAGCATTTTGTGATGCAGAAAATTATTTTTAAATGACAAAACAAAAATTAAACTAAGACTTCCATCTTAACTTACAGAGGTATTACAACGTCTGAATTGCACTATAAATAAATAATATATATTATTATTTACTAGCGAATTGCCCGTCAAAAAATTACGGCAATGAAATTGTAAGTGAGCTAAGGGTGTTTGGTGTATATAATGTGGCTGATGTAGCGTCGTTCGTTTTCGATGTCGTGCGAGTTTTTCGGAATATCCGTAGCTGTTTGGTGGTGTTTTGCGTGTTTATGGTGGTGATTTGCGTGTTTATGGTAGTGTTTTGCGTGTTTATGGTAGTGTTTTTCGTGTTTAGGGACCTTTAGCCTCGTTTTCGTTTTGTTCGGCGGCCATTTTTTCTCACGCTTAGGTGATTTTCGGGTCTCCGAAATTTGTGCTTAAATGGAGGTGTAACTTCACTTGCAGAGGTCCTGGGTGCCCCCCTTGGTGTCAGTAACATTTTTATGTGTTTGTTGTTTGTATTTGTAATGTTTTTGGGGTTGCGCAGGTTGCGTCCTTGTTTTCTAATCTCGTAGGTGTTTTTCGGCAAATACGTAGGTGTTTGGTGGCGTTTTGTTTGTTTAGACTGCTGTAGCCTCGTTTACGTTTTTTTCGTTGGCCATTTTTTCTCTCGCTTAGAGAATTTTTTAGCGTCTAAACTGCTTTAATTTCAGTTAAATTGAGGTGTAACTAGTTTTCGAGGTCCTGGATGCTTCCTCTTGCTGTAGGTTAGCTTTTTATGTATTTGTTGTGTGCATTTGTTGGATTTTTAATGTGCACGTATTGCAGACGTTTTTTGCGAGGTCGTAACGCCTCATATTTTGTTTGCGTTACGACGAAAAGTTTGAGGGTCGCAGTTGTTGGCAAGGAGCGCCTTTGGCGCTCCTTGCCAGCAATGGCAACCCTCGCTTTGCGAGGGCCGCGGGCTCGCTAAGCGAACCCGCAAGCGTTAGCAACAACTCGCATGCTCACAACTATATATGTGATAATATCCCTGAGTATCTCTTTGCTTTTATGTAATTTATTTTACTAAAAAGGTCTTAAAGGTTTGCCAAACTCTTACAAATAGTTTCTAACTGGTTTCTCCCTTCTGCTGCTCATGAAGACAGTGTACCTTTTAGTAACCAATATATATATATATATATATATATATATATATATATATATATATATATATATATATATATATATATATATATATATATATATATATACACACACACATCGATATAGGTCACTGATTGGCTAACTTGAAACAGTCTGTGTATTCATGAGCTACAGAGGAAGACCCAGATAGGTAAAAATTGTATGACTTTAGGTGGAAAAAAAAACAGAGTGACTTTTATATAATTAACGTCTTTGGATGTAGTTGCTCAAACAGGTGGCTGGAAGAACAGACCCCATCTCTTCTTGTGTGCCTTTTGTAACTATTACATCAAATTATCTGCTCAGTTCAATTATGTACGCTTACCAGGAATGTGAATGTATATGGTGAGGTTCCCGGCTTGTGTCACACTATTGCCTCGCTTGTTCTAACAAGTACACCTGTCTGTGTCAGTAATGTGCATGGCAATCCCAAGACGGCCAAGGTCAAAGTCAACTCTCCTTCAAAGTCCAAGTTTTAAGAGAGAGAAAGAGAGAGAGAGAGAAATAGAGAGAGAGACAAAGAAAGAGACAAAGAGAGAGAGAGAGAGAGACAAAGAGAGAGAGAGAGAGAGAGAGAGAGAGAGACAGAGAGAGAGACAGAGAGAGAGAGAGAGAGAGAGACAGAGAGAGACAAAGAGAGAGAGACAAAGAGAGAGAGACAAAGAGAGAGAGAAAGAGAGAGAGAGAAAAAGAGAGAGAGAGAGAGAGAGAGAGAGAGAGAAAAAAAGAGAGAGAGAAAAAAAGAGAGAGAAAAAAAGAGAGAAAAAAAGAGAGAGAGAAAAAAAGAGAGAGAGAAAAAAAGAGAGAGAGAAAAAAAATAGATAAAAAAAAGAGACAAAAAAAAAGAGAGAAAAAAAAGATAGAAAAAAAAGAGACAAAAAAAAAGAGAGAAAAAAAAGAGAGAAAAAAAAGAGAGAGAAAAAAAAAGAGAGAGAAAAAAAAGAGAGAGAAAAAAAAGAGAGAGAAAAAAAAGAGAGAGAAAAAAAGAGAGAGAAAAAAAAGAGAGAAAGAGAGAGAGAAAGAGAGAAAAAAGAGAGAGAAAAAAGAGAGAGAGAGAAAGAGAAAGAGAGAGAGAAAGAGAGAGAGAAAGAAAGAAAGAAAGAAAGAGAAACATAGACACACAATAATAATAGGTAAACTAATAGATTGTATGCTCTCCTTGGGGCATACTCTATTATTCTTTATAGAATCCCTGTGCAGTAATTATAATTTATGTGGGAATAAATACATGTACATCCGTGCACTGGTTTCCCAGTGACCGGGCATCATTCAAATAATTCATCCAACAAAAAAAATGGGGGGGGAATAATTGCAAAACAAGAACAACAAAAAAAAAAGAAAAAGGATAGCTAAGTAAATAGGACATTGGTATTTAAATGAGCTCTTCTGATTTCCTGGCTTAGCAACAACATCCGAAGAGGACGCAGTAACACCTTCACTACTGCAAAAAGCTTCATCAGCTTAAGAGGGGTCCTTTAATAATACTAGGCATCAGGTATTGAAGTAAAAATGATTTAAACCTCTGGAGTACCAAAGAATTGTAATAACTGACTTATTTTCTTTGCTTCTAATAATTATTGAAATAATTGTAGCTGTTATTTTAATGCTTCTAGTACATTTGTAGATAACTTCCTTTTCTAAGGACATGAGACCACCACTAACTACCACTATGTTATGTTTTTTTGCCAGAATTCCAGGTACAAAGAAATCTGATTGTCCGACAGCTAATCCAACATACTACCAAGTTAATCTAATTTTTAAACAAAACTATCCTAAATTACTGGATTAATCTTTCTCAGGTTCTTAATTCAAATGGAAACTATTGCAATTTTGTAAAACTGGACAAATCTCTAATAGAATAACTAACAAGAGCTGATGAGGGATCAGATGGCCGGTCCCAAATAAACATAAAGCACATGGATTTGGATAACACCATCTTTTTTCAGAAAACAAATGCATTAACCATCACCGCTGAATAGGACTCAGATTACACTGTAAATCAACATACAATACAGTTACTAACAAAACACGTCACAGTGCGCGTTACTCTAAGGTGTGTTTGTAAATGGCGATCTACTGTCAGAGGCATCAGCACTCCTAAAGTGGGTGCAAAGCAGATTATTTTGTGTGTACATCTACTGATGCAACCTGCCTACTTCTGGGTGTAATCTCAATGCCATTCTTACTATTACCTAACAATGCCTTCTCCTTGAGCCATTACTAGCCAGCCTCCCATGAAATCTCTCAGGATGTGATGTAGTAAACACAAAATGGATTCCCATACCCAGTTTTCAAACATTAGCGATACAAGCGATATACAGGGTAAGAATAAGGTAAGGTGGCACATTTGTACAGGAGGAGATGAGGGGGCTGCTTGATGGATAGATGTAAGAGCTAGAATAGATATACTTGTTTCAGGTCACTAGTGGAGGTAAACAGGTAAGTGGTAGGCTTAGCTGAAAAGGTGAGTTTTTAAGAGAATGTTAGAATATCAAAAGAATTGTTGTTCAGTCATCCAGTTGTGTCTAAATCCCTGTGACCATATAGACGCAGCACAACAGGCACATCTGTATTTCTGGTTGTGCTTATCCCTATGGTTTTCGTGGCAAAGAAACTAAACTGGGTTGCCAGTTCCTTCTCCAGTGGACCACAATTTGTTGGACCTCTCTGATATGACCTGGCCACCTTGGTTTAGCTCACAGCTTCATTGAAGTACAAAAGCCCATTAACCAGGACATGGTAGTGGATCCAGCAGAGGATTAGCAGACTAGGTATTAGAGTCTAATAGGACTCGGTAGGGATCTCCAAAGACAAGGGGCTGCTCTGTAGCTGAGCAAATAAAGAGATGTTTGCTTTATTCATTAAGTGTCTGGGTGTTTAGTCTGCAACCTCTCAGCATGCCCAGATTTACCAAAAGGCAGACTAGGCAAGCGATATAACTTGGTGATTACTTTAAGTTATAAAGCAGAGTTTCTACATTTTAAATCGGTGCAGTTGGTTGCAAGGAAAAGGACCATGCCTACTCAGACCCAGGAGTCTTTGCGCTCATATTAACTAAAAAGATTACAATCTTCTTTTGTTGGTGGATAAGAAAGGCTGACTGACAAATCAATAGTGCAAACTTAAATGTCCGTATAATGTAGAAGAAGGGCATGGTCTAAATAGGATTCAATTGATAAAATACTGGTTATAGTTTTAAAATATACCATATTTGGGACCTCAACATGAATTAACTATAATATTGCATATGTTTGTATGGTGCAGGGTCACCTGGATAGCCTTTCCCTAGGGGCGCCTCTACTGTAAATCAATAACCCATTTTTTTAAATGTAAATAACATTTACCGGTTTGAATTAAAGGTCCTTTACAGACCGGCAAAATTAAAAGTAAAAATCATAAAATCAGTGGGATTTCTTTAGCCATCGCGTTGTACACACTGCTTTGCTTTATAATATGATAAATTAATTTCATTTGTGTCAGGATATACTGAAGTGGATGCATCCTCTAAATAAGATGGTCAAATTCTTGTCTCCAAGGACCATAAACCCGACATGCTTTTAGCATTCCCTGCATAATACAAATTAGCATGTATAAGTGCCTAATTGCAATAATAGGAAATAACATGCACATGGGGTGACATTTTGGAATACCTATCCCGCTTCTAAAAATAATTACCCACCTAGCATAATCAAATAAAGTGCCTGAACCTCTCAGAAATTATTCTGTTACACATTCATCAAATTAAGTTGCCGGTAACAATCGCTAATTAGTGTAATATGTTTGGTGAAATGGGTGCATTACAGAAATGCTAAAAGCTTATTTACCTGGGCGTTTAGGGTTTTAACACTCTCTACTGGTAAACCTAACAAATAATTCAGTTTGTACTGGGGGAAAAAAAGGGTTAACTAATAAATGGCCACTCTACTTAAATATGTTGATATTTAGTTGTTCAGTCGTGTCCTACCCTTTGTGACTATGTATCACAGCACGCCAGGTATAACGAAGATCCATCAAGCTCATGTTTATTACTTCAACAACCTCATCTATCCATCTCCGCCTCGGTCCTCTCGTTCTTCATGCGTCTTAAATCTTTCCCAGCATCAGAGCCTTTTCTAGGGAATCCCGTCTTATGATATGAACAAAATATTTGCACTTCAGCCTCATGATCAAACCTTCCAGTGAACACTTGCTTCCATTTTGGCTCGATTTCCTGTCATATGGATTTACTGAATCTTCTTGCAGTCCAAGGGACTCTAAGCAGTCTTCTCCAACACCACAACTCAAAGGCCGGTGGTCAGTCTTCTCTCACATCTATGTTACTACTGGGAGTACCATAGTTCTAACTATGAGGACCTTTGTTGACAATGTAATATCTTTATTTTATTTTTATTTTATTTACAATATTTCATTTTATACACATTTTCAATGTGCTTAAATAATACAGTCCTACTTATTGTGTCAGGAGAAAACCGTGTCAAAGCAAACAGAAACCAAAGGAAACATAATGCATAAAACAAATAAAGCAGTGCGTCATGGCGAGTTGAGAGCAGGTTACGCACTCATTCACACTCACTAAACCAGTATCCGATTTCACTCATTGTGTCTATTTTACATTATCAAATGCTTCCACAAACATGTTATTGTAGTAGATTATTTTCAGAAAGAAAATCCTTGTCATTATAATAAATAAATACAAGTATGTAGAATTGTAGTTTGTTGTGACTAGGAAGGTAGAAATCATTTAGAGACACCAACACACACATAGTACACTATTTTGTTTACATAATAATTGTTTATCATTTATATTTGGCAAAATTAAGAATACTAAAATACACCTTGCCTTATTCTTTTATTTATTATTATTTGTTCCTTCTTAGTGGTCAATAATACAAATTACATGTTGACAACATAAACTGACACGGCAAAGGTTCCCGTTATTACAGAAATGAATAGTATTCATAAATAAATGTAAGCGAAAGTGTCTGGTCATGCTTATCTATATGTTTTCTTGGTAAAGTTATTGGAGGGTGTTGCCAGCTCCTTCTCCAGTGAATCTCTATTAGTCTGACCTCTCTGTTATGACCTGCCCATTTTGGATGATCCTACATGGTATAGCTCAGAGCTTCATTAAGGTACACAAGCCCCCTCACCATGTCAAGGTAGAGATCCAGAAGGGGTTATTATATTTTACTAGCTATTTGCCCGTCAAAAATGACGGGAATCAAATTTTAAGGCTGGGAATGCTGTACCTTTGGCGCGCATATTGAGCCTCTCCCTCTGTGTACTGTACAGGCATCACGATGAGAGCCTTCACCGCTTATTGCAGGCCTTGCCAATCCACAACTTTCGTGCTTTGCAATGATCACCTTCGGCGCTCATCTCCTCCCGTCTACTGTACGTCATTGCAGGCCTCGTTAACCTGTAAGTTTTGTGCTTGGGAATGCCATGTTTCTCTTTCCACCATCTCCCCCCGGTCCCTTCCCTGTGTGTGTGTCTGCTGAATGTTTGCTTGGCGGGCGTCGAGTGCCGTTGGTTTTATTGTTAAAGTGCAGCGTGCCTGGCGTTGCTCAGCCTAGTTTTCCTCCAGTTTCTGAATGTTTACGTTTTTTTACATCCGCCATTTTTTCCACTCGCTTAGCCGATTTTCAATCGACTAAAAACGCCAAATATGGCTTAAATTCGTTTGCAACATCACTCCCAGGCTTCCTGTCTTTCCCCCCGTGCTGTGTGTAAAAAAAATGTTATTATTATTTATCCCCCCACACAGGGTTTTTAGAGTTACGTGCGTGAAATTATTTTGGCCGTTAAATTAGGAAACAAGTGTGCCTTGCGATCAGCGGCATAGTGCTACGTTTTTCGCTGGCTATAGCGACCATCGACATGAGCGCCTTCTGTGCGGAGGTCTATGGTGTTTTAAAGTCATGCATGCCTTGTGATGAGCGCCTGCGGCACTCATCGCAAGCCCTGCAATGAGCAACTTTCGCGCTTCAACACTCATTGCAGCCTAAAAGTCCCGTGGGCCTCAACTGTTTGCCTCGCAAGGGCCGCAATTATTTAACACTGGGTGACCAACATCGCAAACGTGACCACTGACAACTATATATGTGATTATAATAAACTCATTTTATGTATAAATTTACTGATCCAACAACAGACATATTAAATAAAGGAACACTTAATAATTGAATAATTAAATATCACTGCCAGTATTATATTTTTATCTGGGCATGCTCTTCTTAATTACCGCCGATACTCACTGTAGTTGTAAAGCTAATACCTCTGTGGGTGGATATTTGGGTATTTCAGTTACATTATATATAAAATAGCATTATGTTATTTATATAATCTCAATGTTAAGGCAAAATATTTATATTTTATTTTTACTTCTCAAATCAATAATTGGGACATTTATTATGTGACTAAACAAGAGAATTGAAGTCAGAATTAATCAGTGTAACGAAGCATTTCACATGAATGAAATATAGATTTGAAATCAGATTTTTGGAATGCCAGTTATAAACAGTATATACAGGTTATAAAGCACGGGTCAGGAAGGACTTATTATAAAATGTCTTTCCTGATTCAGTTTTAGCACCAGGTTATAGATTAAGCGCGGTCCTGGAATTTATCCACCAAATGTATTAACCCTGCAGGAAGTCAGAAATAACTACCATTCTAGGTGAGTATAACAATGGCACAATGAATTCTAAGACTCCAATTATTACCAGTAGGCGCTTTTAGACAAAATATATAATAAAAAAAACCTGGAAATCCTCACATTCAATTTTACTAAAGATAATAATGCAGTGCTTAGGGATAAATTGGAATGAAGTCAAGGAACAATAATTTGAGTCCAATTAATTTGCAAAAGCATTGGTAGAGCTATTGAGGAAATACCTTTAATTATATTTAAAGATCCTCTATGTTATAAAGCCCCTTCTGGATCGCTACCTTGTAGTGGTGAAGGGTTTTGTGTACCTCAATGAAGCTGTGACCTATACCATGTGGGGTCACCCAAGATGGGCAGATCATAGCAGAGAGGTCAAACAAATTGTGGTCCACTGGAGAAGGAACTGGCAACCCACTACATCTTTGCCATGAAAACCATATGGATAAGCACAACCAGGTAAAAGATGTGCCTGGAGGAGAGAGAAAGAGAGAGAGCGAGAGAAAGAGAGAGAGCGAGAGAAAGAGAGAGAGAGCGAGAGAAAGAGAGAGAGAGCGAGAGAAAGAGAGAGAGAGCGAGAGAAAGAGAGAGAGAGCGAGAGAAAGAGAGAGAGCGAGAGAAAGAGAGAGAGCGAGAGAAAGAGAGAGAGCGAGAGAAAGAGAGAGAGCGAGAGAAAGAGAGAGAGCGAGAGAAAGAGAGAGAGCGAGAGAGAGAAAGAGAGCGAGAGAAAGAGAGAGAGCGAGAGAAAGAGAGAGAGCGAGAGAAAGAGAGAGAGCGAGAGAAAGAGAGAGAGCGAGAGAAAGAGAGAGAGCGAGAGAAAGAGAGAGAGCGAGAGAGAGAGCGAGAGAGAGAGAGAGCGCGAGAGAGAGCGAGAGAAAGAGAGCGAGCGAGAGAAAGAGAGAGAGCGAGAGAAAGAGAGAGAGCGAGAGAAAGAGAGAGAGCGAGAGAAAGAGAGAGAGCGAGAGAAAGAGAGAGAGCGAGAGAAAGAGAGAGAGCGAGAGAAAGAGAGAGAGCGAGAGAAAGAGAGAGAGCGAGAGAAAGAGAGAGAGCGAGAGAAAGAGGGAGCGAGAGAAAGAGAGAGCGAGAGAGAAAGAGAGAGCGAGAAAGAAAGAGAGAGCGAGAAAGAAAGAGAGAGCGAGAAAGAGAGAGCGAGAAAGAGAGAGCGAGAAAGAGAGAGCGAGAAAGAGAGAGCGAGAAAGAGAGAGCGAGAAAGAGAGAGCGCATGCATAATGGCAACAGTTGTAGGGACAAATATCAAAATTCTTTATGGAATATGGGCTTGAGAGTGATTACAGTTTGTCCCAGTAAGTCATCTGGACAGCACATATGTCTGAAGCAGTGGATGTGAAAGGGGTAAAGAATCCCACAACTACATAGAATGGGGACACACACACACACATAGAATGGGGGGGGGGGATCACAAAGCTCTGCATCATTGATATTAGGATACATTGTCAATGTTTCTCCTATTGGGTTTTGTGTATTTGAACTGCGCGAAGGAAGCCATCAATGGAAGCAAACAGCACTTGACTTCTGACCTTGATTTAAATCCTAATTAATGTTACGTCATTAAGCATTATTTTAATTCTAAATGTACTGGCCGCATGACAAGGTGAAGGGGTTTATAACAACTGGATGCCTCATTCTGGTTGGACGCATTTTACAAAATAAATACTGCTATCCTTGACCTATAAATAGCAATATTATTGTAAACAATGCGTTCTGCAGATTATAAGTGTCCTCGGCATGAAAACATGTACAATGTAGAGCGGCGCCCAAGGTCATACCTTCACATCAGAACAAGGCTGGACAATGTGTGGTCCATGGGCCACGTATAGGTACTAGGAGCTGCTCTAGCCTCTAGATATCTAGAAGATGAACCATCGGTAATTGTTAATATAATATGGTGCACAAGCAGAGTTCACACAATGCATTAGTGGTTCAAAGCAATGTACATAAGTACAAGGGAGACTTCCTCATCTTGTAGCAGTATCATCTATTCCAAAGCATTAAATAATAGTGTGTAGAAGACTTTTCTATAATCCACAGATCAATATAAACTAGGAAAATAGATAATAAACTAAGCGACTGATGATTAACCATTAGCTTTACCAGTGAATTGAAAGACATTTGAGAGGAAGTATAAACCACCATTCCAAGAGTTTTCTTATCTGTGTTATCTTAAAGGTATATGCAAGTGTTCTGAGTTATTAATGCATTTTATAGAGGAGAATTAGTAGTTTATCAAAAAAAAAAATTAGCATGAAAAATAGCAAAATAAACATTGAAACAGTTACCCTAAAGTTTGCTGAATTTCTTGCATTTGCAAACTATTTTCTATCAATGTTGACACCCCCTGAAAATCCCATCTGAAATGAGCATAACTAATACATTGTATCTTTTTTGGCCTGGGGGTTCAGCTGCTTCTTTCCTTTAGATTTCTGTAATAACCAGAACAAGTTCTGTGTCCCGTCATTCACTTATTGTTTTACCTACATCCAGGTGATACTTACCCCAGCCCCAGTGATTTGCCCCTGTAACCCCCCAGCCAAGTCAATTGCCCCTGTGATCTCTCCCAGCCCCAGTAAATTGCACTCACTCAGAGAGAGACGCATGCACAGAGACCATGGCTGGCTCTTGCAGGTCATTGCAGGACCATAAATCAAGCATAAATGCTCATTCGCCTAAAAAAGACAACTTAGAATAGGAAGAAGCTGAATTGTTTGGTTTCAGTACAATTATAATTTGTCAGAATTTATCAAGGAGAGGGTGTATGTCTAAAGAACAACTGTGTAAACGTTCAAGCATTTTTACTTGAATATCGATTTATGGCCCTTTAAATGACCCAGTGTATTAGTCATCTATGCTGGCTGCTTTCAGCATTGCCGATTGGCTGCATATCTGAGCATGCTCACATGGACTAGGTATACTTTTACAAAATCATACCCTGAGAAGCCAAGCTCAATCCTGAGGGTGTAAACATGACCTGCAACAGTTTTTTTTCTAGAGCCTACAAGAACAAAAAAGAGGCGAACGATATCTCATCCTTGTCTCAGATTAATTTTCTCCCAACTATTTTGTCATATAAAGAAATGGTTAAAACTATCTTTTATATGCATGATAGACACCAACACAATTATTACTATTATTATCCTTTATTTGTAATGCTCCAACATATTCAGTAGCGCTATACAGGGGTTAAGTACAAGTCAAAGGCGAATTGAACACTATGCAAAGGAATGGAGGGCCCTGTTATTGAGCTTTCAAGCTATCAAAACACACACACAGAGCTTTCCCTAAAGAAAAAAGCTTTCCCAAAAAGGTTGGAAAAAAACTTGCAAACTTACAGTCTAAAGGACACAATTTCAGTATTGTTTATATAGGAGGCTGTGTAATATGAACCTTTAACCAGGCTAGATTGTGAGGTTTAATATAGGTTTAATAAACTTCTCACTGTAAATAAATTCTGATGTAAAGTGATATCATTTCTTGAGGAACATTGTGCACCAACATCTGCCTCCATACTTTGCATAGAAACTTCTTAGACTGACTCCACAGCAAGAGAGGACATTACTACTTGATCAGAGCTGTAAATGAAGACACGAAGCGTAAAATAAAACACATTTTAAGAACAAGTAAGTTTTTTCTTAGTCTTGTACATCATTAACATTCTTTTGTGAATCTGGTTGAAAACTTTGAGAAAGAGAATATAACCACAACCCCTCAATCATGGGAGTAATGGGGTAAGAGTGAGATGAAGGGATGATTTATCCTATCATTGGACCCCATTATGGATTACTACCTTGTCGTGGCTAAGGGGTTTGTGTACCTCAATGAAGCTGCGAGCTATACCATGTAGGGTCACCCACAATGGGCAGGTCACCGTAGAGAGGTCAGACAAATCACAGTCCACTGGAGAAGAAACTGGCAACACAATTCAGTATCTTTGCCAAGAAAACTTTAAGGATAGGCACAACACAAGATGTCCTGGCATTCTGTGGTCCAGAGAGTGGGGCACAATTGAAAGCCTAAACTTGTACACCTAGACCCTTCCCCATTACTCAAAGAAGTATCATTGCAGGCATAACCAACTTCATATATGCACCTTTAACAGAAGAGGCATCAATCTAAAAAAAAAAAATTGCAATTAAATTATTTGTCCTGGGTAGTCACATTAGTATGACTCAATGGTCGTTTATAGCAACCGTTAAGTAATGCATCTATTTTTGTTTTGATTTTTAATTAATTATGTTCTTAAATCTTGTTTATCATTAATTCTAGTTCTTCAAAAGAACACATTGAAAATATATAGGATGTTAGTGGTCATTTAAGTCCTGAAAAAGTTTTAAAGACAAATTTAGGATTAAAAATGAAAATACAATCTATTAAAATAGGAAATAAAATCCATACCGACCTAAATCAAAGGTTACATGAAAAAGTTCAATAGAAAAAAACATGTTTTCAGGAGCCAACCTGGCACCCCATAAATTGTGCAGTTTCTGGAATGCTGATAATCTCTGCTATGAGAGCAAATTTCAGGACCAACTTGAAAATCAAGTTTAATCCTTAATGTACTTAGCCAGAAGCGACAAGCACACCCTCCTCACACTGTCCATGGTCCCGTATTTGCTTTAGTGCAATAAGAAAGAAAAAAAGTACTCTGAACCTTACACTTGAACTGAGCCAGTTACTAAACTAAGATTATATTACCACTTAACCCCTTCAGTGGTTAATAAACAGCTTCAGTTTATGGTTTAAAACACTAAATAAAAAAAGAAAGAAAAAGCCAAGACATTGTATTATAAGACATCCTCTATATTAAAGGGCCACTGTAGCAGTCAAAATGTAAGTTTTAATTTTTGTCATTTATTTAGTAACTGAATAGCAATAAAATCAGCATTTGAATAAAGAAAATGTAATGCCTTTCGTAAAACTTACAGCTGAACTTAGAATTGTAGCGTCTCATTAAGTGTCCCGGGCATGAAAATGGATCTGCCCAGGATGCGGTCCTACATTTAATAAGTTTGCCTGTAATAGCCTCTAAAGGGCAGTAGGTGGATAAATAATGTTCTCAGGACAGCCCCCCTCCCACCCCTAGACACCTGAGAGATGGTGGAGAGAAGCAGATCTGATTAAATTCAAAACACTAAACTTAAAATGAAAGCTTTGGAAGTTATATTGATTTATTTATCAATCTGGGTTTTTATTGCTAAGAAGTTATTACATAAACCAAATGAGACTTTGTTGTAGGAGCACTACAATGGTCCATGTTAAACAGGTTGTCCAATATCCATTCTACTTCTTGAAAAGATAACCCTGTTAATCATGTACTTCACTGCTCCTCTAAACCTATGCAGTTACATTATTTTTGCTCTACCTTCAGTAGCACAGCCACCAAGTCCTTCTCCCCAACCTTAGGTTTTGTATCCTCAGATTACTCAAGAGTTCCAGGAACACCTTGTTGTGTTTATTTTATACACATATACCTTCCAAATAAAAGAACAAGGCTTAGGACATTGCCAAGGGCGGGGATGAAGATTTCCTGGGCGCGCAGGCCCTTAAAATGTGTCTCCAGAGTCTGAAACATTTCTCTAAAGTATAGTGCATCTCTATAAAGGATTTCCTTCCAGATTGTTAGAAACAGATTGCCTGGAGCCAATAACATCTTCCAGGCTTCTAAGGGCCTCATTCTATTAGCGGCCGTAAATCGGCCGTAAGGCTGCGATTCCTTGCGGGGGTTCTGTTAACTCGCAATTCAATTATACGGCCCCGCAAGGATCTCCTCTTACGGCCGGCCGCATATCTTGAAACCGGCCGTAAGCTCTGAAATCTAAAAACGCAAAAATAAATTCAAGCCTGCACTGTACAGCTCTGTAAATGCTAGGGATCATATTGGGGGACATGAGGATTAAAAGAAACCCACTCTCAAGCTTGCACATCAGCCCAAACCCGAGTTCAAATTAACTGTTTATTTTCCGGATGCGGCGTGGGCGGGTCTGAAGTGCTCCAAGCACTCTGGACTTTTTACATGGATATTTTACGGATATTAAAAATAAAATATTTTACGGATTTGAGTATAGGATAATTATGTGCTATTTTTTCTAACACCTAAAATCCCTTTATAGTCTTCTCAAAGTGCAGGATGGCTTTATTTGAGCTATTTTATGTGCTTAATTGGTGCTAGCGGGACCTCTTTCCTGCAAGTAAGCAGCGGCTCGGTTTTAGCCTTGCAGAGAGGTTTCCCGGAGCAATTGAATTGCAAATAGGGATTTCTTACGGCCGAAACTCTTGCGGCCGTTTTAGATCAAAGGCTTTCCTCTGGCGCGAGCGGCCGCAAGAGATAGCAAGGCACCGGCCGCAAGCCTGCCGGAATCCCCGGCCGTAAGGGAATAGAATAGCCGAATAGCTTGCGGCCGGTCCTTGCGGACCCGCAACGGCTGCGGCCGCTAATAGAATGAGGCCCCATGTGTTCAATAGTTTAGTCCATTCCGGACTATGGGCATAGGAGGAAGTATACCTGCTCACTTCTAACAAGAGTTTGCCATATGTTTGAGATGTATTTGGATTGTCCACTTTATATTTTCTTGCATTAATAGATTTTTTTAAATAAAAAGGATAATACTACTTGTCCTATACAGCCATTTTACCTTCCTCATGGTGGCAAGATCCCCATCTTTCAAATGCCATAGTGTAGCTAAAAATGCTTTATATGTCCAGGTAACTGGTAATACTGTTATTTTGTTACATACTTCATAACCATGTAATATCTTTACTAACCTACAGTTGTCCTGTAAGTCATAATGAATATGTATTAACCATGTTAAATCAAAATAAATGATAAAGCTAGTCAGCTATACGTAACTTGCAGACCCAGAGTCTATGAGATTAATTTGTGAGCATAAAATAGAAGGTTCAGGCAAATATTGAATCTACTAAGTATTTTTATAAATTGTATTCTAGTTCTTATATGTAGATTTCAATGACACCAGATGTAGGATATGCTTCTTGGGGTTATATAAAGGTATATAAGTGAGGTGGGTTATGAATGCATCCTGTAGAATGCATCATAACCCAACTATCAAAAAATGTTAGGGGGTGATGTTGACACCCCCAGCAACTGTGATTTGCATATTGGATATCTCATTTTTAATGAGCTCATCGCTATATTATGAATACGTTTGTCCAATAAAAAAGGTATTACTATTCACTGCAATACTCTGATTATTATTTTGTTATGAGATATACAATATTCAGACATGAGCATGCCAATTGGCTAAAAGGGAAAGTGTGACTTCCCACAGTGAGATCATGTGACTTCCCACAGTGAGGCGAGGTGAGACTTTCAGCCTTAATTTGAGGGTATTTACATCCAAATCAGGTGAACGGTGTAGGAATTTCAACAGTTTGTATATGTGCCTCCCACTTTTTAAGGGACCAAAAGTAATGGGACAATTGGCTGCTCAGCTGTTCCATGGCCAGGTGTGTGTTATAACCTCATTATCCCATTTACAAAGAGCAGATACAAGCTCCAGTGTTCATTTCAAGTGTGCTATTTGCATTTGTTGCTGTGAACTCTCAATATGAGATCCAAAGAGCTGTCACTATCAGTGAAGCAAGCCATCATTAGGCTGAAAAAAACAAAACAAACCCATCAGAGAGATAGCAAAAACATTAGGTGTGGCCAAATCAACTGTTTGGAACATCCTTAAAAAGAAAGAACGCACCGGTGAGCTCAGCAACACCAAAAGACCCGGAAGACCACGGAAAACAACTGTGGTGGATGACCGAAGAATTATTTCCCTGGTGAAGAAAACACCCTTCACAACAGTTGGCCAAATCAAGAACACTCTCCAGGAGGTAGGTGTATGTGTGTCAAAGTCAACAATCAAGAGAAGACTTCACCAGAGTAAATACAGAGGGTTCACCACAAGATGTAAACCATTGGTGAGCCTCAAAAACAGGAAGGCCAGATTAGAGTTTTCCAAACAACATCTAAAAAAGCCTTCACAGTTCTGGAGCAACATCCTATGGACAGATGAGACTAAGATCAACTTGTACCAGAGTGATGGGAAGAGAAGAGTATGGAGACGGAAAGGAACTGCTCATGATCCAAAGCATACCACCTCATCAGTGAAGCATGGTGGTGGTAGTGTCATGGCGTGGGCATGTATGGCTGCCAATGGAACTGGTTCTCTTGTATTTATTGATGATGTGACTGCTGACAAAAGCAGCAGGATGAATTCTGAAGTGTTTCGGGCAATATTATCTGCTCATATTCAGCCAAATGCTTCAGAACTCTTTGGACGGCGCTTCACAGTGCAGATGGACAATGACCCGAAGCATACTGAAAAAGCAACCAAAGAGTTTTTTAAGGGAAAGAAGTGGAATGTTATGCAATGGCCAAGTCAATCACCTGATCTGAATCCGATTGAGCATGCATTTCACTTGCTGAAGACAAAACTGAAGGGAAAATGCCCCAAGAACAAGCAGGAACTGAAGACAGTTGCAATAGAGGTCTGGCAGAGCATCACCAGGGATGAAACCCAGCGTCTGGTGATGTCTATGCGTTCCAGACTTTAGGCTGTAATTGATTGCAAAGGATTTGCAACCAAGTATTAAAAAGTGAAAGTTTGTTTTATGACTGTTAATCTGTCCCATTACTTTTGGTCCCTTAAAAAGTGGGAGGCACATATACAAACTGTTGTAATTCCTACACCGTTCACCTGATTTGGATGTAAATACCCTCAAATTAAAGCTGAAAGTCTGCAGTTAAAGCACATCTTGTTCGTTTCATTTCAAATCCATTGTGGTGGTGTATAGAGCCAAAAAGATTAGAATTGTGTCGATGTCCCAATATTTATGGACCTGACTGTAGATATACCTTCAATATTATGCTGCAAGGAAAAAGGGAGGTTTTAGTGTCCCTTTTAATTGTTAATAATCATATTGGTAAGCAACATGAAGACATATCAATAAATAGTGTAATTAGTAAGCAATCTTACAAGTAATCCCTCAGAATTTATAGTTACCCCACAGGTCCTGCATTATTCACAAGAGGCTGAATGCAAATTCCCAGTCCAACTCCCAGTGACTCAATCAAACAGATTGCTAGTGCAGATGTGCAGCCAGACAGCATTGTATTGTATTGTATTGCTGACCAATAAACAAACTTTAAACTTACAACCTCACACACTGAATCTATCTATGACTCAAATCTTTCATAATCATGGCTTCCACCGATAGGAAAATAAAAGCTGTTGTTTGAATAGGGGTCAGCATTATTAAGGAACACTTAAAAAGGACCGATAAAACATTGGCGGGGGAAATAAAAGCATTTCAGGGAAAATCTTATATTTAGAGGACACAGATTATGACATGGATAGACTGTTAGTTTGTCTGTATCTTGAGGGGGGGTATCCTATGGAGCTTTATACTGATATTGGGAAGTTGCCATTTTTAAATGGATTAGGATGGTTTCTGGATTTTACAGGGTATATAATTTATCTGTGCATCGATTAATTTTTATGTAACAAACAGATTCTGAAATGCAATGTTCCAGTTTAGCCAATCGGTGACCATCTCTCAACTGTGTGTTAAGGAATATCTCTGAGAGATCTTCACTGATTGGTTACTGAAAGACAATGAATGACCAGTGCGACCATACAGAGGGCAGCCCACGGTATGTAATAAAAAAAAACAGCATTACCAGCACTACTTGTATGCTTTTAGGTAGAAAAATGAGTTTTTAAAACACTTCATAATAGAATAAAAGTATATAAAAGTAAACAGGTACATAGTTATATTAGTGAAATTCAGAAACCTTCCATGTCCCTTTGGACAAATATATAGGTCACACCACCATGAATACATGCAGGCTTGGTCCTGGGTCAGATGTTTGCGGAGGCCCACTGCAGAAGGAACTGGCAACCCACTCCAGGATCTCTGACATGAATACCAAGTGGATCAGCATGGTGTGTTATGCTCCATAAGGTCATGGAGAGTCAGACACAACTGAACACACACAAGATTCTGTACTAAACGTCTGTTCCTCCCATTCCTTTCAGGTTTCTAATCTTTTTACAAGACAAAAATGTCATCACTAAACCAATACAATAAATACAAAAATTAAAGGTGGTGTTAAATTTTCTGAAACCTCTTCAAATAGCCCCCTGACAAAAGTAATCTATTGCAGAACAAGACCCCATAGGAGTCAGGTAAAAAAAAAATGGAACCACCAATTGAGAAAATAATTGGCCACAGAGGTCCTTTAAGTGTTATCCTTATAGCCAGTATCCCATGCATCATATATTTTAAGGATACAGATCTAAAATAAAAAAATAAAAAATGACAATGAAATATATAAAAGGGCAAGTTTGAAAATTCCCACAGCTGTTTGTTTACAACACACCCTTTAAACCAATTCAAGCTGAATGTTATATTTTATGTATCTCCCACATGAATGAGTTTATTTTATTAACCCCTTTTCTTTGGAGACAAATTACAATTTTATTTTTTTGAAAATATAAGCAGGAACCTTTAAAGAAGGATCTGTGAAAGGTTTGGTAGACTTCAAAGGTGTGCAACATCTGCATTATACATAAGCTTTCAACACCGCACATTACGCCAGAATAAGGGACCCGCGCAAATTCAGATCCAGAACTAAAACAAGTTTAAAAGAGATTCTTTAGACAATGCTTCTTTTGTTTTATATAAAATGTTTTAACTACACTTACTTTACCATCCTCAATATAATTCTAATATATAATTTGCACTTTCACTTACTTCGAAGAAGTGTCCAAAGTAAGATATTCATATCTTTTGAAGCTTCCTGTTCTCTCTCATGATGGCCGACATCTTGCACAAGTGTGACCTAAAGCCAGAACCCTAGTAGAGGGGCTCACACGACTAGTGTCTAATGCTTCTCACACACAGCGCGTCATGGTATTATTAGCAGCATGAGATACTGGTAGCATGAAGCTTGTGGGTATGTATTTAGATCACATTATGCCAGACGTCCACAATCTAAATCTACAGTTTATCTTTAAAGAACACACAAATATTTTTATTTTTTAAGACTATATTGACCCTAGAAAATTAAATCTTGTCTGGCTTCAGAAGTACCTCTTAGATTGGAGCTTGAGAGGTGTGCTTTTCATAGCAATGGTTAGAGGAGCAAGGTTGGGGAGGATGAATCCGAGGAAAAGCGACTTTTCCATGAGTAAATATGTACATTACATACAAAAAAAAGTGTGTAGATATATATCATTACACTTTTATAGCAGATGCTCACTCTATACAGTGAGGATATGCTTAAAAAGGAACCATGTGTATAGTGTTTTTTTATTTTTTATTATAGCGTGAGACTGCATTGTATTCTCATTTGAATGTCCCCGCCTCTGGTCTCTCTCAGAAATACAGTTGTTGCACTTTTAAACAGGAGCAAGAAATAAGTTGTTGTTTTTTTTGTACTAATTATATATATATATATATATATATATATATATATATATATATATATATATATATATATATATATATATATATTATTATTTTTTTATTTATTTATATACATATATATATATATATATATATATATATATATATATATATATATATATGTATGTATAAATATATATATGTATGTATAAATATATATATGTATGTATAAATATATATATGTATGTATAAATATATATATGTATGTATAAATATATATATATATGTATAAATAAATATATATATATATGTATAAATAAATATATATATATATGTATAAATATATATATGTATAAATATATATATGTATAAATATATATATGTATAAATATATATATGTATAAATATATATGTATAAATATATATATATATATATATATACACACACACACACACCACATACATATTCACATACACGACTTCTTTAAGGACTAATTGTTGCTCCTCCCACATCAAATCTCCAACCATACACATCAGCAAAATGGACAGAAAAGAACATTCACGGCACATGTTAAGCTCAACATTATCATCAAATTTATTTGGAAAGCTTTTCTTCCAATCAATGCAGTCCATAGCCGAGGCAATCATATTTTCAATGAACAAGCCTGCCAGAAAAGTGCGCGTCTTCCGATAACACATGGTGAGGTCATCTTGGTCCATGGCCAAATTCAACAGACTCCTGTTTTTGTTCTTTGCCTCCTTGCTTCTCCTGGACTTTAAGTACAGTCCATGTAGAAACGAGATCCTATGAATAGACTTTCATTACAGGTTTTCATTGTCTATTTATTTTTTTATTTGTGCATTGCTCTAAGAGCATGTGCTGCAATGGCATAAACATGAGTGATCGGGGATTCTTTACCTTGTAAAATGTAAATAAGGCACAAACATGACAAGCCAGGAGGAAGGAGATAAAGGAGCGTTAAACAAACACAATCTGTTCTCGCTAAACCCAGGGACAAACCAAACGCACACCATACAGGAGGGGCCGCTTATTACTGGAGGAAGTGGACTGGTGTAAAAGGGTATCTAGCTGCTGCCTACAATTACTACTCTTAAAGGGACATTATAACTGCTATTTTAAGTACACAGTCAAAAATATATAAAAAAAATCTTTAGGAAACCACTTTATGACGAAGAAAAATAAATGTAAAATCCCAGTATAAATACGAAGGGAGAGCGTTTCCTTATTAAAAAAAATATATTTTGATCTGACCGATGGGCCACCGATACTTCAATAAAGACCAGTAGTGTCAAAGGGGGCTTATATTTCTAAAGAGCAGGGCTTGTAGTTTATATGGTCACTGCTTGCTTTTGGGTAAGTGTCAAATACTAGAAGTTTAAACCATGTAAACTAACCTGACAGATAAGCACACCCACTCAAGCTCCAAAATAGCAGATAAGATGGATTTTTTTGTTCTTTACAGACATAACTAGTTTTCCATAGAGTTTTTTTTTTTCTTCAAATCTACAATGCTCCTTTAATGTATAAGCAAACCCCCTTCTAGATCACTACCTTGTCGTGGTGAAGGGGCTTGTGTACTTCACTGAAGCTGTGACCTATACCATGTAAAGTCACCCAAGATGGACAGGCCATAGCAGAGAGGTCAGACAAATCATGGTCCACTAAAGCAGGAACTAGCAACCCACTCCTGCATCTTTTCCATTAAAAACAGACAGATGTGCCTAGCATGCTTTGTCCATAGGGTCACAGATAGTCAGACTTGACTGAAGGAATCAACAACAATTATTAAGCAAAAAATCAATTTCTAAGATTTCTTCGTCAAGAGCAGATAAGCAAAGTGAATTATCTCGTATATAACAAAAAAATTCAGAGATACGCCCTGTGTTGTAATGAGTTGATCTTAGATTCTAAGATATCCACCTACACTTCCAAGAAAGAGCAACTCAAGACAGAGGGAGGTCATAAGAAAAACATACTGCATAAAAGACAAATCACATTAAAAAGGGCAAGTTCTGTCTTTTACAAAGGCATTTCATTTTCTCGGAGTGATCTTTAATATAAAGAACTCAATTTTAAATATATTTTTAAAAGTCATGAAACTTCTCTACATTGCCAGTTAATATGACATTTTTGTGGACAGTGGAAGCCGCCATTTTATGATGCATTTTTGTCCAGAGCCCAGAGCTCTATGGACAGATTTATTCAGAAGTTCAAGAGTTACATTCATGTTCTGTGATCTCAGCAGATCACAACACTTACTATACAAAGGTCTCTGAAAAATAATAGCCATGGACTAAAGTTTACACAAAGTTACCTGAAACTTAGGAGCCAGCCAATCCTTATTTAGGATCCTGGTTACGGACTACATATATATATATATATATAGAAATGAGATATGTATATCTATATATCCTTCCCGCTGTGTGCTCTGGTGTAGATCAGGACTCAGATTTACTCCAGACACCAGAGAACACAACAGCAGATCTGGTAGATCCCTCCCCTAATTATGCAAACATGGCAGAACTAAGCAGCACAAAGCAACAGGCACAAACCTACAAAGGTAAGAGCATTAAAGTATAACTAAAAGCATTACAAAGTTTTAATATTATAACTTAACTATACTTCTTAGGAATGTACTTTTATTTTAAGTACACTGATTTCTAGAGTACAGCGGTCATTTAATGCCAGTTTGCTGCATACTTCATAATTCTTTTCTAAATGGTTAGCGGTCCTATAAAAACTCTAGTTCAGGAAAAATATCAAGTTGGTAACAAACCACCAACATAGACAACTATAGAAGTCACATAAAAGCAGCTTTAAAAGAAAAAAACTTTTTTTAGTAACTACTAGTGACTAAAATTAGAGATTTTTCTTCTCATTTTGCACAGTGCATGGGGGTACACAGCAGGAAAGCTGGATTTGCAATATACATATTTTCAACTAACGTCCTATTAACACGTTCCGGGCGCGGGGTCAAATATTAAGCCGAATCACTCAATGAGCATACCTCCAACATCCCATCCACTACAGTTAAATGAAAAACAAAACAAGTCAGAACATCCTTTCAGGCTCCAAAAAAGCTACAGTACATACTTAAGTCCCTAGACACAAACCGTCTGCAAGCTTAAGATTTATTTTCTCTACTATTGCATTTATGCTCATGGCATACATTGTTATGAATGTTCGTTTGATACACACTTCACAAATGTGAAGGTTTTTCCAAATTACAGTTCTCAATGACAAAGAGGCAAGAACACAATTGAACATATTTTCTGGCATACATAACTTAAAATGCAATAATCATATGAAATAGGCTGAGAGACAACGGATAGGTCACCACAATATACTTAGAATAACAATATCACAGATTTACTTTCAGCATGAAATGCACTTAAATGCATTAAAATCTCTTCACCACTCATGAGGAATGTGACTTAGAAGTGCTGATTTTTATGACAAATGTAGAAAACATGACCTTACTTTTAGCAAATGTATACATCACTTCAGTTTTTAAAAAGTATGCGGTTTTCAATAGCAGCTATTGATTAACTGAAATATATTAGATACAGATGGTTTTACCTCAAAACTGGTAGCACATATTTCTCACCTTAGTTTGCATTACAAAGAGCTATTATATGTGTAGTTAAATTAAATAAAAATGTAGATAGCGGTTGAAGCCTTGGGTAGAGGGCTACTCTAACACAGTCAACAATTCAGAAGAAGTAAACAATGTCAAGAATTCAGCACAAGAAAGTTTTCAATTTGCAGAAGTATAAAAGTGGCATTTAGTAAGAAATCTTGCATGTAAAAGATATCCCTTGCTCTTCATCTTGAATGTGTTGTTCCCCCCACCTGTTTCAATTTAGTGACGGTCCCTGGCAAAATGTGAGAGAGGTACACTGGATGAATTAGAAGATCACAGGAAAACAAAGACAGACTTTAGTTAGAGGAACAGGAGGAAGGGGGAATAAGAAACAGCATATTATTGGAGTCTTGGAGACAATTATTATTTTTATACGCTGGGGAGGCCAACCTTGAGGAGATGTGTGAACATGAGTTAACAGGGTGGAAGGTAGGTTTGTAGAGATCGATTGGGGTATCCTGAGCACAAAGATTGTATTGAAACTCATAGGAGCTGGTAAAGTTGATCAAGAGAGAAGATGTTGAGAGATAAAAGCAATGGACTTAGCACTGGGTCTTGCGGTACTCAAGTAGAAAGGGTCATGGATGGAGGTACCATGGTAGGAGGTGAGTGAACCGTTCGAGAGATAAAACTCAAACCTTGAGGGCTATGCCACAGGGGCCTACCGAATGGCGTGTGTGCAGGAGGGAATGATTGTAAACGGTGTCTAAGGCAACACAGATCAAAGGAAGTGTCCATTGGACTTCACAATCACTAGGTCATTTGTTGCCTTCATGAGTGCAGTCTTCGTTGAGTCTTGTTGACGGAAGACAGATTATAGTGCTTCAAGGAAAGAGGGGTTAAGCAAGTGTAGAACAGCTAATCCAGTAGTTGAAAAGATAGGGGTAGTAAGAGAGAAAAGGGTGATCATTTGAAAGGGTTTAAGGATCAACAGCGGGGCTCCTTTAGAATAAGGGTTATGAGGGTCTACTTGGAGTAGGATGGAAATGTGCCAGGGGACAAGGAAAGACTGAAAAAAAATGAGTGAGGACTGGGTTAAGGTGTGGGGGCACAAGATATGAACGAATGGGATTAACGGAGTAAGTAGTGCAGTTAGAAGAGAAGGGTTTAGATACCACGACCTCTATAACTGGCTTGAAGAAGCATGGGGGTGAATACAATGTATCTGTGGGGTGGTGCGCAGAGATGTCAGGTTAAAATGTGTCTTCGTTTTGAAATGGTTGGCAAGGTCTTGTGCTGAAAAGCTGGGCATCAGAAGTTGATGAGGGAGTTGAAGGATGGGTTTAGAATTAATGGACAGTGTTGCGAAGTCCCTACACCCCTAGTCTGTAGATGATGAACCTGGGAACAAAGAGCAAATATGTATAACAAGCATTACAGTGTAAAAAAAAAATAATTACATAAATGTGGAAAAATTTAACAATATTACAATACAAAAGTAGCACAAACAAATGACATTTGCTTTCTTATCCTATAAGTTTGTAGGGCAGCTGGGTCAAAACAAGGCGCTATACAGGATATAAAATAAGCAAACACTACTTTCAACAGCACAAAATAGGGACAAATATTAACAAATGAGGTGGTTCTCTCGTTTGTGCTATATGCGGGTGGGGGGCACTTTACAGACCTCTACATACTGTGCGTGTAGGAAAAATTCACCATGGAAATATAATTCTAAAGCAGCAGAAATTAAGGTCATGTTACTACGCTGTTACTATGTGATACTTCAGAAATGTCTACTTACAAAACAGAGAGCTTAATTACTATCCAAAGCCACAGATGGCACCTTCAGGACTGGATCTAGGGCTCGTGTGCACTGCACCTTGTACATTAAGCATAATTACAGAGGAAAATGCAATTAAAGAGGTGGTCATTATTTTTCCTGCAGGTCTTTAACCAACTAAAATGGGTAATGAGCAAAAGGTTTTCAGAAAGAATCAATCTTTGTATTTCAGAACTTTTATATGCAATTCTTTTTTTGTTTCGGAAACTAATCATCCGATCCTCTTTGCTACTTTCTTAGGTGGGTAATTGCAAGGTAATGATCTTTACAACGGCCCTGTTAGAAGTGATGGCATGTACAGCAGACATAATCCAACTGTGCAAACAGAAACTTCCTGTGCATTCCAAGTCTCCTCCAATTTCAGTATGAAACTAAAAAAAAGTTAGATGATTCCGCAGAATCATATAAAACATAATAAATTAGAGTCTGTTTTTTTTTTTTTATTATAAAACAATATGTTGCCTATTTTCAAGCGGTATAGCTTAAATATGCGGCTACAACGATAATTTAATGTAAAAAATATAATAATAAAAAACAATAAATAAATAAATGTTGACGCCTCTGCTGGATCCCAGACGTATATATTACTTTGGTAGGGGCTGCATGGACAGGGCTTACAATTATTATTGCAAGCTGTCTACTTTTGAGCATGTGCAGAAATTAGCAAATTCCAGAAGACTAGAACATGCCCTCCGGCTCCAAGCTATCAGGAGTGCTCAAATCAGACAAGTTAGTCACTTGCAATATACAAACTAATCTTCAAAGGCAAAGTTTTTTTTCCTAAAAATGGCTTTTGCCAATGGCTTACAGAAGTACTAATAGGAGTTAAGAACAAACTGCACATTTGTGTCATAAACTGAACATGAGCAGAGAAATGCAATCAAGGATTAAATGTTAGCCATAGAAGGATAAAAATGAGAAATTTGACCATATGAGAATAAATAATGCAAACTCTTACTTTATTTTGGGGGACAAAATGGATATATTGGAGCATATCGGATGGCTGTACTGGGCCATTAGGAGCGTGTGCATAATGTAAACTAAACCAGTAAGAAAACATACTCACAAATCAAAATTTCTTTCCACTAAACCATCCTTGAAAATCAAAGTGAAGCACATTTCAATCTTAAATCTCTTAATATATAGCCTTGTTTTTCACAAACCCCACTAGGAAGTACAATAAAGTAATTGTAGCATATATTTTACCTCGGCTGAGAGCTGTACAACTCACAAAAGATCAAAAGTAAAGGGAAATATTACCATTGATGCAAAATATATTGCCTGGACGAAGGGTATATATTTAAGGCAAATATTTTTACAACAGGCTCAATTAAGTTCCTTGATTTTACCTAGTCAACTTCTAGTAAAACCTGACTTAACCAGCAATTAGAAACGTTAAATATAAATACAATGAACGCTACATTTTTAACTATTATTTTGCTTTACTGTACAGAGATTATTCGCTCTGTTCCAAAACAGGATTCATAACTTTGAAGGAATGACAGGTGATAAGGTCTACACGGTTTTATTGAAAGATTTATTTTACAAATAACCACTTGATAATATAAATAAATCAAACAACTTACAGTATGTAAACCCTTTTCTTAAGGCCCCAAACCAACAAGGAATCTGACATGGAAGCACCCGCAACACAGTCTATTACATTTTTATTTTTTTATTTTTTTTATTTTATGTTCATGCTTCCACAGCTACTAATGCAGGTTGAAAAATGTATCTTCATCTTAAGAGGAAGGTTACGAACCAGCCACATATTTTTGAATTATGCATTATACATAGAAATATATGTAATAGTCAACAGCATTCACTCTTTTGCCCACCATAAGTTAAATGAGGTCATGCTTCAAAGCCTTCCCATAAAAACCATAGCAGGTGTTAGATACCAGCCACACACGGATGAGATCCAAAATGGAAACCGTGATTGTTAAGTTTCCGGACTTATACAAATCCATCCTATGCTTTGCAAGAAAGCTGTGCTATGCAGCAGTCATATGCTAAAAGGAGCCATGTATAAAATGTATTTGATAGGAGTGAAAATGTATTGTGGACTCATTTGCTTGTCCCCATCCAGTTGCATGTCCACTGCCAATGCCAAAAAAATGTATTTCTTGGAATTATGACCAGAATTAGACGTCCAAACGTGCACATAAAAAATGTCGTGCACTAGAATGGCTTAAAAGCTACGATCCTTCAGGGAAGTTTTAGGAGTCATGGCTCTCGGGCTCTCTCAAGCCCTGTGCGAATGTATTCAGCTAGTTTAAAAAACTTTACAAATGTAAACTTTTTCCGAAATGTTAGTGGTCTGTCAGAGAGGGAACCTAGCTGTACAAACTGTAACACCGGGGGGATGATTATTATAAAGAAACAACAGAAACGAATAGTTAAATACAGCATGCATGCAATACATGTAGTGCATGTTGGAACATCTCATTCTTGTTATGTTAGAGCTCCCCATAGACCATTTCCACACTCCATTCTCAGAAGACTGAAATTTAAAATGCCATTTTGAAAAATCAAAATTCCTACTGAATAAATACGGTATTTGTGAGGATCCAAGCTGGTAGGGGCTACAAGCCCAGGGCCACCTGCCATAGACTACAGGTTAACTACCAACAAGGACCATGGGGTTCTTGGAAATCTCAACACCAGCACATCTGGCTTCTGTATCTGTCAGGATCCTTGCATCAGAAATCAGCACTTCCAGGATACGAAGAGATTACAGATCTGCTTCTCCTTAGGGTACTTGAGAAGACTTGTTACAGTCAAACCTACAGCAGTATTCCACAGAGCCTCTTAGTACCTCCCTGCAGCCATCCAGGAGCAAAATAAGAGAGACACACGATTTCTATATGTCTCCAGAAGTGATCCGTCTTTTTTCGCCTCCAAACGCAAACTAATTACAGACAAAACACAGAACAAAAATACAACCAACATTCCTTCCTTCCCTCAGACCTCATTGATCTGGTATATATCGGTTGTCGTTAGAGGGGGGTTCATTTCCTTTGCTCTATTTAAGAACCCCAAAGGGCAATAAAATTAGCTTAATCCTTTATGGCTGTTCCTCTGATCATGTATGAGGGACTTTATGGCTGGGGATAGGGGGTTGCATCAGACTATCACATGAACCATTTCTGCCACCTTATATCAATAACAGCATATACGTTGTAATCAAGAAACCATGGCAGTAACTATATACACACACACACACCAGTAACTATACAAACACATAAATTATTTTAAACATGACACAAAACACAGTAATATTACATAGGGATTCCATACAGTATACAGGATGAGGCAGGGGCATATGCCATAAGAAACATAAAAGCATGGTGGCAATATAATTCCCCTACTCATTTCCAATGGGGAAGTCTGTTCTCTATGGTAGCTCACTGGGCCAAATTTCAGGCCCTGGTAAGGGGTCTGTGACAGTATTGTATTTTCTTGCTATTTAGAGAAATTTGGTGTAAGAGACTCTTTGTATTTAATTATAGACATGAAGAAAACATCCTCAAATTATACCATTTACAAGGAAATTATACAAAAACTACACGGTAAATACATTTATGAAAAGAACACTGCAATAAAAACCAGTGTTGGCCACGTCCCAATATACAACAGATCAGTACTTTAGATAAGTTGTCTTTTCACAAAGAACTCTTGTATAATATCCCTCCAGCTATGGAGAAGCAGTACTTGGCTCGGTTTATAGAACCGCCCCAATAGAACAGAACAGATTCCAACAAGAACAAAAAACTCTCAAACCATACAAGTCGTCTGCTACAACAATCTCAAGACCATGCAAGACAGTGGCTGACAAATTTATATTAAAGTTTGTAAAACACTAAATGAGACCGTCCAAATTTTCTTATGAACAAGAGAACTTAATACGTTTGTTTACATGGAATTATCCAAAAACATAGGCGCCATAACGCCATAGTATGTCATGTCCAAAGTTTTCCATGCCAAATCTCAGAATATACTTAAAAAGTAGACACATATAAACATGTGTAAACATAAGTCCATTTAAATGATTCAAACAGGTAAATTATAAGTTATGTCATATTTCCACTAAATCACAAACATCTCCTTCCAGGATTACAACCCAAAATTTATGAACAAAAATAAAAGTAGAAGCCCTGTTCTAGATCTCATAAAAATAAGGTTATTCATTTCTCACATTTAAACTTACTTTTATCTTACTTTTAATGTCCAATTGTCAGTGAAAAAAGTGCCAATAAATCAATAACTACATGTAGCAACTGGGCCTTATGACAATGGGGGTCATTTCTCCATTATGTTTTCATTTTAAGTTATTGCTTAGAGGAAGCAGAATAACAGTCTGTTAAAAAAATGCTACTACACAAAAAAAAGCAATATAAATTGTATTCATTTCAAAATATTTATTAGGTAATAATCCATGTGTCATCCAATCTGCTTCCTAGAACAGAGAGTACAGTATAATGTGTTAAGTCAATGTAATAAATTAAATTCACGTATTTTTCAACAAACCATTATGTATGTTTTAAAGAGGCCATTTAAATGTTGGATATATAAAATAAAAAAAAGCGGTATAAAAAAAAAAAAAAGTAGAAAGGCACATTCAATCACAAGAGAAAAATACTCATCTTGATGGGTTTTTAGTGCATTGCTGTAATGCTCGGATAGGTAGCAAAGAGACATTCCTGACTGATCACACAACCTTTTAGCATTGCTCTTAGTAAGATAATCTACCGCATGAAATGTACAAATCCATTTAAACGGATTTTAATTAGTCAATCAATAACTGACCACTGAAGAGCCCACAAAGCCTTCCCAGTCTGACCAGATCAGAATAAAGAATGTATGTCTGTCTCATAATATACACTTAAGATGGGAAATTGTATAATGTATCAAATATAGAATCTATTTTATTTCATTTTTTAAATGCCCACTGTAGCCCAATACTTGTATAATTTAAAATGACTGCACATAATATCCAAATTATTCTTAGAAATTTAATTCGTAATACAGCCTTTTATGTTACCTCTTATATGCAATCTTGCTTAAGTGGAATCCACAATTTTCATATCTGATTATCTGCTTCCTGAGATGAGATGACACTTAGAATACCTGAACTACGGAAAACTGGCAGACACATCTGCAAGTGATCTTGCAAGGATTAATGGAAATCTTGTTAGTTTACAAGGAAATAAAAAGGTTCACAACAAGCACAATACATTGGGTAAAAATAAACATTATAATGAGAAGATGCATGCTTATCTTCCTCTTACTGATTATGAATAGTGTGTGTGTGTGTATATATATATATATATATATATATATATATATATATATATATACACACACACACACACACATTATATATATATATATATATATATATATATATATATATATATATATATATATATATATATATATATATATAGTAAATAAATAGTACACTTGCATTCGATTTGAATGTTTAAAATAAGTAAAAAAATGCATATTTCCTGCTCAGAATTCCGAGAAATACCGTTCTTGCACTGCATTCTGGGAACTGGGCAGGGACATGCAGATAAGCCCACATATATAAATGCCCATTAATTCATTACTTCTTATGCGGATAAAGAGTAAGTGGTATCCCCAAAGGAAATGGATTTCTAACATAGGAAATTAACTGTTGATTGGGTGATACACAAGCTTTTTTTTTTATCATTTTGCGAGTGTGCACTCAGCACTATTTAATTAACCAACCTGCCAAAAGAGTGGGTTCTTTGAGCTTTTTTTCCCTTTCATTTTTTGAATATTATATAGATATTTTGGGTCAAACATATTCCCTGAAGAAGCTGCCGAAACACTGAGTGAATGAGATGTGAAGTCCCTGGAAGAGTTCATCAAGTGTAGGATTGAATATGCCTTGAAGACTCCTTGGTGGGACTATAAGTTTGTAATAAACTTTCAGTCTTATCTGACACCAGTGTTTAGTGACTTTGTTATTCTATTCTGAATTCTTCTGTTTCCTATTTTTATTTGATAGGCCAGTCTATTTGCTCAAAGTTTGCAGTATGGATTGTATTTATACCACATAGAGCACATTACTATCTCCGAATAATTACAAGTTAAAATTATTATTTATAAGCTGTAGACCACAATCATCCACATTCAATTAAAATGATCAGAGACTGCAAGGATAAAAAGGCATTTACACAGCTTTCTCTTTATAAACATAATCATGTTAAACAACCTATTCCCCAAACAAGACAGCTTCCAAGTGCCTTTAAATTGCGTAGACTCATGACTATTCATCATTTGGGCAATAGGGTGCATGTTATTCATAGAAAACAAAGATTGCTTTATTTGCCATCAACACCATCTAGCTTACAATACTTGTTAATTGTCTTTGAAGGGTATACAAAAGGAACTTTATTTGTGTATGTTCCATGTCTATTCTTTCTTTTGAATCTTTAGAAAGTAATTGTAGTCATTCAAAGAGTACAGAGCCAATATTTCTGGCTGTAACAAATGCATGGCAATTATCTATAGAAAAAAAAAACATGCATTTGATGAAATACACTAATTTATACTCATGTATGCGTGGTGTGCTTGTTTATAGGTCTATACACAGGTATTTTAATTAATTATTTTGTACCATATTTTGCAACTTTTATTAAAGAGTCATATGTTTCAAAACATAAAAGATCCTGATTCGCAACATCTATAAAAATGTCAATATTTCTCAAGGGCATTGGAGAACGATGTCTGCTGGAGAAATGGTGGGTTAAGAGGAACGTACTTCCATCTTTAGTGGGAGTGTCCTAATATTCAAAGATGTTGGAAAGATTTCTAAGATAATTAAAATTCCGTTTTCAATAGCTCCTGAAGTTGCATTATTACATATCTTCCCCAAAAACGTAACTACAGATATGAAAACATTTATTCTGCAGATAACGTGCTCAGATAAACTGGAAGCAACGCTTGGTCCCAAGTTGGAACAAAATAAAATCTCTTGTAAATAGAAATGATCAATTAGATAAAGAGATATATATATATATATATATATATATATATATATATATATATATATATATATATATATATATATATATATATATATATACACACACAATTAGGATTATCTATGAAGTCCTTTATTAAATGAAAGATATGGGAGAAATATACAAACTTGATTAATGTGATTCGCGCCTTGTAGGAAGGGGAAAGGTCATGTATAGGTCCTAATGGAATTCCGCTCCATGTCCAATTGTCTGTGTTTTTTCTGATATTAAATTATATCTTAAGGCAGTGGTATGTAATTATGGACTTTTATTATTTATGTCTACCTGTAAAATACACTACTGCTTATTATCATGGTTAGATATTTCCATGGCTTGAATATTTTATGGCATATGCCTTCTAGACGGTCTAGGTTGGTTTAACATTGTATTTAGATTATGCAATGTATAACATGTAACGTTTTGTATGTTGAAAATAAACAAAATAAAAAAACAAATTGAAAAAACAAATAAAAACCTGGTCGACGAGTTGGCAAAATGTAATTTATAAAATGGAAATGTATTAGTAAATGTATTTATAATAAAAAAAATGCTAGTTCTAGTGTTTAAATAAAATGCATTGGTTTGATCTGCACATGAGGCTGTGTTGAAGGAGATCGGTTTGAATAATCTAGCAAACCCGTCTTTACATACAAAGAATACGCCTCATATACATCTTCTGCATTTACAGATAACACGGCCACTTCCAGTGTACACATGGGACATACACCAGGGAGAAGCTATGGATAACTTACATGTTACCAATTGCTTTATACTGACCTGCACCTCAACAAATTTATAAAAGGGCATTGTAGTGGTCACAAAACATGGTATAGTTTATTTATCTATGGATTTGCTATAAAATCAGTATTAGCAACGGATATATATGTAAATAAATAAAATAGTACATTTGTGTTAACATTTGAATGTCTAAAACAAGTTCAGAGAAACAGTTATTACCTTGAATTCTGGGAACCTTGGTAGGGACATGCAAATGTGCCCACAAAGGCTTCGCTCTTGCAATCCATAAACACATGAAACACGGTTTCCTTTAAGCACATGCCTGCTGTATAAAATTATACAAAAGCTAGGAATTCCACCCACGCATCTGATGTAAGAAAATCAGTAGTGTATTAAAAAAAAAAAAAAAAAACATTAATGAACTTACCATAAAGTTTGCAAATGTTTCAAAGTATATATAAATATATATATATATAAATATATATATATATATAAATATATATATAAATATATATATATATATATATATATATATATATATATAAATAAATAAATAAAATTATAAATAAATAAATACCTGCTAAAATTAGCATAAATTCATAATTTGTTGGCCAATCACAGACAGCTAATACATTGTTTTAATCTGCGATGGCAGTTTGTCCAGGAAAGAATCATGGGAAGTGTAGTCCCTGCACAAGGAAGCAGGAGGAGCCAGACACGGCTGTGTAGATCTCTGCATTGAGCCGCTGCTGGCTTGAAGATTAGTAAAGGGTTTAAATCCATTACCAAAGGCAGTGTTTCTATTGGTAGGTACACTATGCCTATTTAAGCAGCTTTGAGGGTGTGGAAAATAAGTTTTATTTTTAAATAAAATAAATCTGTGTGTGTATAGAATGACTCCATATAATGTGTGTCTGATAAAAGTTCCTGCCCATCTCTGAATGATGATAAGCAGAAACCAACATGGTAGCTTTCACAGCAGAATTATCGCCTATAAAAACAATGTACTAAAGACTGTATTTTCTATCGTGCAGCTTGAAATATATATGACTAGAGAAATCGTTTAACAAGTTTTGCAGTTTTCCCAGCATTCAGTGGGTTACTACAGTCTCCAAAGCTCACTCTGTTGAAAACTTGGCAGCCCCCGTAGCTTCGGAGGCCCCTAGACCAGGCGTCAGCATTGCATCCACCTTGCCAATATATCTTAACATTCAGACCAAGGCCACAAATTATAAACAATTTCAGTAAATTAGCAGACTTGCAAGTCTTTGTTCCTCAAGCATATAACTTCATATTGCTTACAAAAGCAGCGTATACACTAACCGCTAGCACTTCCATAACCCGCTCTGTCAGAGGAAGTCATTGAATCCTGGATTTCCTGTTTGAGGTCGAAGCCAAAAAGTTCAAGACGTACAGTGGTTTCAGGAACTGACTCATAGTGATTCATGGATAATATAGCGACTGTAATATGTTTTTGATCATGAGACTTTGTGGCCGGCCCGAATGAAGCTGAAAACATACTGCAGCTCTGTAATGTACATTAAAGTCTGTATGCCAAATGTATTTTATATGTAATAAACACAATTTTACTCCCATTTTCTGCATATATGGTACATATTTTATTACTATGTTGATATGCCACAGAGTAATTGAAAAAGGAGTTGCTTTACTGCGGTAAAAAACGCAATACATCACAGAACCAAAAGGACCAGCGGGCACTAACTCACCCCAACACATCACATGACAGAAAGGACCAGCGGTCACTAACTCACCCCAACACATCACAGAACCGAAAGGACCAGTGGGCACTAACTCACCCCAATACATCACATGACAGAAAGGACCAGTGGGCACTAACTCACCAAAATACATCACAGAACCGAAAGGACCAGTGGGCACTAACTCACCCCAACACATCACAGAACCGAAAGGACCAGTGGGCACTAACTCACCCCAATACATCACATGACAGAAAGGACCAGCGGTCACTAACTCACCCCAACACATCACAGAACCGAAAGGACCAGTGGGCACCAACTCACCCCAATACATCACAGAACCGAAAGGACCAGTGCGCACTAGCTCGGCCCAATACATCACAGAGTGCAAAGATACAGCGGGCACTAACTCACCCCCCCAATACATCACAGAGCCCAAAGATACAGCGGGCACTAACTCACCCCCCCCCCCCCCCCGCAATACATCGCAGAGCACAAAGATACAGCGGGCACTAACTCACCCCCCCCCCCCCAATACATCACAGAGGCCAAAGATAAAGCGGGCACTAACTCACCCCAATACATCACAGAGCCCAAAGATACAGCGGGCACTAACTCACCCCCCCAATACATCGCAGAGCACAAAGATACAGCGGGCACTAACTCACCCCCCCAATACATCGCAGAGCACAAAGATACAGCGGGCACTAACTCACCCCCCCAATACATCGCAGAGCACAAAGATACAGCGGGCACTAACTCACCCCCCCCCCCCCCCAATACATCACAGAGGCCAAAGATACAGCGGGCACTAACTCACCCCAATACATCACAGAGCGCAAAGATACAGCGGGCACTAATTAACCCCCCCCCCCAATACATCACAGAGCCCAAAGATACAGCGGGCACTAACTCACCCCCCCAATACATCGCAGAGCACAAAGATACAGCGGGCACTAACTCACCCCCCAATACATCGCAGAGCACAAAGATACAGCGGGCACTAACTCACCCCCCCCCCCAATACATCGCAGAGCACAAAGATACAGCGGGCACTAACTCACCCCCCAATACATCACAGAGCCCAAAGATACAGCGGGCACTAACTCACCCCCCCAATACATCGCAGAGCACAAAGATACAGCGGGCACTAACTCACCCCCCCAATACATCGCAGAGCACAAAGATACAGCGGGCACTAACTCACCCCCCCCCCAATACATCGCAGAGCACAAAGATACAGCGGGCACTAATTAACCCCCCCCCCCCAATACATCACAGAGCCCAAAGATACAGCGGGCACTAACTCACCCCAATACATCGCAGAGCACAAAGATACAGCGGGCACTAACTCACCCCCCAATACATCGCAGAGCACAAAGATACAGCGGGCACTAACTCACCCCCCCCAATACATCGCAGAGCCCAAAGATACAGCGGGCACTAACTCACCCCCCCCCCCAATACATCACAGAGCCAAAAGATACAGCGGGCACTAACTCACCCCCCCCCCAATACATCACAGAGCCCAAAGATACAGCGGGCACTAACTCACCCCAATACATCACAGAGCGCAAAGATACAGCGGGCACTAATTAACCCCCCCCCCCAATACATCACAGAGCCCAAAGAAACAGCGGGCACTAACTCAACCCCCCCCAATACATCACAGAGCCCAAAGATACAGCGGGCACTAACTCACCCCCCCCCCAATACATCACAGAGCCCAAAGATACAGCGGGCACTAACTCACCCACCCCCAATACATCACAGAGCCCAAAGATACAGCGGGCACTAACTCACACCCCCCCCAATACATCACAGAGCCCAAAGATACAGCGGGCACTAACTCACCCCCCCCCAATACATCACAGAGCCCAAAGATACAGCGGGCACTAACTCACCCACCCCCAATACATCACAGAGCCCAAAGATACAGCGGGCACTAACTCACACCCCCCCCAATACATCACAGAGCCCAAAGATACAGCGGGCACTAACTCACCCCCCCCCCCCCCAATACATCACAGAGCCCAAAGATACAGCGGGCACTAACTCACCCCCCCCCCCCCCCAATACATCACAGAGGCCAAAGATACAGCGGGCACTAACTCACCCCAATACATCACAGAGGCCAAAGATACAGCGGGCACTAACTCACCCCAAAACATCACAGAGCGCAAAGATACAGCGGGCACTAATTAACCCCCCCCCACCCAATACATCACAGAGCCCAAAGAAACAGCGGGGACTAACTCCCCCCCCCCCCCAATACATCACAGAGCCCAAAGATACAGCGGGCACTAACTCACCCCCCCCCCCCCAATACATCACAGAGCCCAAAGATACAGCGGGCACTAACTCACCCCCCCCCCCCCCAATACATCACAGAGCCCAAAGATACAGCGGGCACTAACTCACCCCCCCCCCAATACATCACAGAGCCCAAAGATACAGCGGGCACTAACTCACCCCCCCCCCCCAATACATCACGGAGCCCAAAGATACAGCGGGCAAAGAACCCAAAGATACAGCAGGCACTAACTCACCCCCCCCCCCCCCCCAATACATCACAGAGCCCAAAGATACAGCGGGCACTAACTCACCCCCCCCCCCAATACATCACAGAGCCCAAAGATACAGCAGGCACTAACTCACCCCCCCCCCCCCCCCAATACATCACAGAGCGCAAAGATACAGCGGGCACTAACTCACCCCCCCCCCATATACATCACAGAGCCCAAAGATACAGGGGGCACAGAACCCAAAGATACAGCAGGCACTAACTCACCCCCCCCCCCCCCCAATACATCACAGAGGCCAAAGATACAGCGGGCACTAACTCACCCCCCTCCCCCCAATACATCACAGAGGCCAAAGATACAGCGGGCACTAACTCACCCCAATACATCACAGAGGCCAAAGATAAAGCGGGCACTAACTCACCCCAATACATCACAGAGCCCAAAGATACAGCGGGCACTAACTCACACCCCCCAATACATCACCGAGCCCAAAGATACAGCGGGCACTAACTCACCCCCCCAATACATCACAGAGGCCAAAGATACAGCGGGCACTAACTCACCCCCCCCCCCCCCCAATACATCACAGAGCCCAAAGATACAGCGGGCACTAACTCACCCCCCCCCCCCAATACATCACAGAGGCCAAAGATACAGCGGGCACTAACTCACCCCCCCAATACATCACAGAGGCCAAAGATACAGCGGGCACTAACTCACCCCCCCCAATACATCACAGAGCCCAAAGATACAGCGGGCACTAACTCACCCCCCCAATACATCACAGAGCCCAAAGATACAGCGGGCACTAACTCACCCCCCCCAAACATCACAGAGCCCAAAGATACAGCGGGCACTAACTCACCCCCCCCAATACATCACAGAGCCCAAAGATACAGCGGGCACTAACTCACCCCCCCCAATACATCACAGAGCCCAAAGATACAGCGGGCACTAACTTACCCCCCCCCCCCAATACATCACAGAGCCCAAAGATACAGCGGGCACTAACTCACCCCCCCCCCAATACATCACAGAGGCCAAAGATACAGCGGGCACTAACTCACCCCCCCAATACATCACAGAGCCCAAAGATACAGCGGGCACTAACTCACCCCCCCCCCCCAATACATCACAGAGCACAAAGATACAGCGGGCACTAACTCACCCCCCCCCCCAATACATCACAGAGGCTAAAGATACAGCGGGCACTAACTCACCCCCCCCCCCAATACATCACAGAGGCTAAAGATACAGCGGGCACTAACTCACCCCCCCCCCAATACATCACAGAGCCCAAAGATACAGCGGGCACTAACTCACCGCCCCCCCCCCCCAATACATCACAGAGCCCAAAGATACAGCGGGCACTAACTCACCCCCCCCCCCCCCAATACATCACAGAGCCCAAAGATACAGCGGGCACTAACTCACCCCCCCCCCAATACATCACAGAGGCCAAAGATACAGCGGGGCACTAACTCACCCCCCCAATACATCACAGAGCCCAAAGATACAGCGGGCACTAACTCACCCCCCCCCCCCAATACATCACAGAGCCCAAAGATACAGCGGGCACTAACTCACCCCCCCCCACCCAATACATCACAGAGGCCAAAGATACAGCGGGCACTAACTCACCCCCCCCCCCCACCCAATACATCACAGAGGCTAAAGATAAAGCGGGCACTAACTCACCCCAATACATCACAGAGCGCAAAGATACAGCGGGCACTAACTCACCCCCCCCCCCCCCAATACATCACAGAGGCCAAAGATAAAGCGGGCACTAACTCACCCCAATACATCACAGAGCGCAAAGATACAGCGGGCACTAACTCCCCCCCCCCCCCAGTACATCACAGAGCCCAAAGATACAGCGGGCATTAACTCACCCCAATACATCACAGAGCACCAAGATACAGCGGGCACAAACTCACCCTAGTACATCACTTGACAGAAAGGACCAGTGGGCACTAATACGCCAATAACTCACAGGAGCACAAAGCTACAGTGGGCACTAATACTCACCCCCATATCTCACACAGAACCCTCCTAGAGTGACTCAACAGCAAAGGAGCCTATGTAGTGCTTGATCAGAGTTGTGAAAGGACTCACGTAGAATGAAAATAAAAGGTTTTAAAAATTCAACAGTTCATTTTTCTAATAATAATAATAATAATAACGATAACAATAATCAATTTTTATTCTTTGGCATACTGCCTACATGAGCAGGAAGCCTTAAAAAAATATTACATACAGTTACAAGACAAGATCGCTATATCTTGAGTGTACCCTTGCAAAATTAACAGTCATGTATTTCATAAATCAGGGTTCCCTGGTGGTCCAGTGGTTAGGATTCGATGCTTTCACCAATTCAACCTGGGTTCGATTCCAGTCAGGGAACCAAGAGGTCACACCACCCTGAAGCCATGCAAGATGAGGCCTGGTCAGTACTTGGATGGGAGACCACCTAGGAATACCAGGAACTGTATTCTGTGGCTCACTGGAGAATGAACTGGCAACCCTCTCCAGTATCACTGCCATGAATACCATGTGGATCAGCATAGTGTGTTACTGTCCATGACGTCACAGAGTCGGACACGACTGAACAATGCAAACGTACACTACACAATCACTAGAATACTTGAACATAAAACTAGAGCAGCATGAGGGCTTTCTTGAGACGTAAACAATCAGAATATGAAGGTCCAGGGATGGTTCAAATAGGGACATAACGTTGAAAGAAACAAAGGGGAGATTCCTAATTGACATTTGCAATTTTTACTGGTCAGTCTGACACAACTACCAAGTGGATCCTGGCTTCTTATTATGATTTTACAGACTCTGAATAATTGCTGATCGTATGAAAAACAGAGAAGACTTGGCGAGTGCACACCCCAACCTAAACAGCTTAGTTACTTACTTGAAAATGTATTATGCATCTGCTCCAGTATTGGTCATCCCGCACTGTCTCCTGAGACCAGCCCCAACTTAACAGACCCTCAGAAAGACAGAAACATGAAAAGAAGCTTGGTTTGAACTGCCTAAAATCAAATAGTCCCTGTATGGGTCTGCCCACTGCAGCGAATGCATATACAGATTCTGTAGTGCGGAAGGTGTAGTGTTCTAGCCCACGTCTTAGTGGCATGCTTTCTTTATCAGGTACCATGTCTCAGGATATGTGCTGCTGAGATGAGGTCCCTGATAGGCTAGAATACTACACTGCACATGCAGAGTCTGTGTCTGCATATACTGCAGTGGGCAGACCTATGCAGGGATTATTTGCATGATTTTAGGTACTAATAATTAGCTTATAATTGCTTCTTAATAAAAACAAAATGCATAAAACAAAAAAGTACGAAAGTAAATAAATACATAATTATATTACATTTGAACCAAACTTAGAAGCCAGGCAAAATGATCTTTTGATTCAGTGAATGGCGTACGTATGTAGATATATGTTGCATTACCAAAAAAGAACCAGAAATAAAACCTTTTATCCCTCCCTTCCATGCAAACGCATCTAAATTAAAGTGTAGTTCAATAAAACACAGGCACTTGTTTGTCAATTACCAAACAAAGCAAAGCTGTGGATATAAAAACATTTTGTGAGAAAATCTGATTTTTTGAAGACTGTTTATTAGTAAAGAAATCCATTTTGTGTTTGTTACATCACACCAGAGAGCTGTAGGATGAGAATGGAGAGGGAGTGGTAGGAGGATAGAAAAAGTGCAGAGCCTTTATTTGTTAACTGGATAACATTTAAATTGACACCACACCCTTCCCCCTCACTGGAGCAAATTCAGCCACTGTTTTTTCTAAATGAAAAAAATCAAAAAGTTGATTATTTTTTTTTAAGCTTAAATTATGCTTTGTAAGACTTACTTTTCCAACATACATTTTATCTTTTACATTGTGCAGTAGTCCTATAAAAGGTTAATTGTTATGTAAAATATGTTTGAGGAGCGAGGGTCACCTTATTCATGCTCCAAAAAAACCACAAGGTAGGAATTAAATTGTGTATATAAAATATAACTAGAAAGAATAAATAAATAAGAAGCCAGAAAAATGACTGTTGATTTCATTTAAAAGAGCCATAAAAAACGGCTATACATTGTATTAGCCGTTTTTCTCTACGGTAAATAATTTCTAAAATATTTACAATTGATTTTGCAGATCCTGTGCGCTTGATAATGGTGCGAGAGGGGTCTAACTGCCAGATAACATCTTTATTTTGGCCACTATAGAGACAAACAGGCTGTAATCCTAATTAGCGCCTGAAAGCAGCTAATTAATAAGCATGCACAGCTCATGTGGATATAAATGCAGCAACAATAACATTAGAAAAAAAAAATAACATAATTTGTTTTTCATAAATAACCTAAAATGTTTTTTGGGTGAAAGCATCCCTTTAGACATTCGATAACCATGGAGCTAAGTGAAGGGGCTCCCTGGTGGTCTAGTGCTTTGATGGAGCTTTCACTGCTGCAACCTGGGTTTGATTCGAGTTAGGGAACCAAGAGATCACACCACCCTGAAGCCAGGCAGGGTTGGGCCTGATCATAACTTGGATGGGAGACCACCTAGGAATACCAGGAGCTGTATGCTGTGGCCCACTGGAGAAGGAACTGGACAACCTCTCCAGTATCTATGCCATGAAAACAAAGTGGATCAACATGACCATGGACATAAAGATGTGCCTAGTGTGTTATGGTCCATGAGGTCATGGAGAGTCAGACACAACTTAATGACAAAACAAAAAAAATAGTTAGGAGCCACAATTAAAGCATGACATGGCCATCAAACAACTTCCATCCCAACCATCCTACATACCAATATTACATCCGCCATTAAACCTCACAGAGCAGAGGTTTGCCGCTCTGCGTGGCAGGTGCGATGAGGGTTATATTTAGTAATGATACCCTTCAGTAGACAAATAACAGCAGCAATATTTTAATCAACAGTTGAGTCTAGGGCTGCTGCTGTTTATATCCATTATTTAGAAATTAATGTATAATTTGAGACCAGCTGTGAAAAATAAGGGATTGTGTACATTGTACAAATTATGCATCGCTAAAACACTAACAGATTGCACTTGTGCCCGACAAACGATACCAATGTTCTCAGCGTCTGCATATTTATGCTTGTAATTTCAACTAATTAGTCTGATTCAAAGTACTGCATAACAATGGCATTCATACAATATGTTAAGAGCAATTTAAACACACATAGGGCCTCATTCAATTGCGATTTGGCCAATTGAATAGGGCTCTAAATAAGCACAGAGTATATTTTTTTACAGAAGTTTTTAGTTAGTGAATACCTTTCTTTTGGATAGAAGTTCATTAATTAAAAACGTCTGTAAAAAGTGTGCTCTGTGCTTATTTAGAGCCCTATTCAATTGGCCAAATCGCAATTGAATGAGGCCCATAAGTTTTATCTATATATTAATGTAATGGTGAGAATGCATTTCAATACTCGGGTATTAATAGAACAGGTGTTGATAAGAAGTCAGGGATGTCATTATATATAGAACTACATTTCTGTATAACAAAAGTTAGGAGCCATCTATACAGTTTTAGATGCCATGGCCCACTGGCTACCATTCTATCTACCTAATGTGTTTGTGTCGTTCGGCCGGGTCCAACTCTCTGTCCAACGGTCTCCTCACGGACCGTAACATACCATGCGGATCCACTTGGTATTCATGGCACAGATACTGGAGAGGGTTGTCAGTTCCTTCTCCATAGGGCCACGGCATACAGCTCCTGGTACTCATAGGTGGTCTCCCATAAGGCCGAGCCCTGCATGGCTGCAGGGTGGTGTGACCTCTTGGTTCCCTAACTGGAATCAAACCCAGGTTGCAGAGGTGAAAGTACCGAATCCTAACCACTGGACCACCAGGGAACAGACATCTACCTAGTAGTTTGGCTTAAATAAGACTCAGGATAGCCTTATGCTTATCCCAAGCATGCTTAAATTATTTATTTGTGTTTGATCCTATCACATCCACTATCCTTCTGTAAAAGTAGTACTTTCTCTTTTACAGAATGTCTTGATAATGGGCAAAATCTTTTTAGAAAGTATAAAAATAAATAAATACAAACTTCAGGGTAGTGTGACCTCTTGGTTCCCTGATTGGATTCGAACCCAGGTCGCAGAGGCAAAATCCTAATCACTGAAACTTGCAGGTTTATGAAGTATGTACAAAAACTACCAATATTAGCGGCTGTATAAACCATAAATGGGATTTTCACGAAAAAAAAAAATGTTATGGTCATGGTTTACACGGCCGCTAATGATAAAGTTTTTCTAAACTACAGCTGCAAAATCGAACGTTTTACAGAATGAATTTTTGGATAATTTCAGGAAAAAAAAAAAAAAAGGTTAAAAATAAATAAAAATAAAATAAAATAAATAAATGTGAAAACAATCTATATATGTAGAGATTATATTCCTTTATTTATGTTGGTCACTGTAAATTTAAATTTCACTTCAGCTGCGCCACAACGCAGAAAAAAAAAAAAAAAAAGACAAAAGAGCTAAAAAGGAAGGTCAAAGTGCGCTTGGCTGGCAGTCATTTTATGGCTGCAGTTTGTGGCAGTGTTACTTGGCAGTGACGTCAGTGGCTGGAGTCCAGCGTTTCCTCCGGTTCTATTTACCACTGAAAGCTTCCACTACTCTGCAGACGATAATCAAAATTCCTTCTGTAAAAAGGGAATTTGACTTTTGTTTCTTTTACCTCAGGGCGGACTGGACGGCAGTGGGAATGATAAGCCGTCCACCGAGCGCAGAGCATGTCAAAATCAATAATATAAAGTGCTCCGGCTCTCTTTGTAAACACTGACCATTTTAAGCCAACTTATAGTTTCCTTAACCCTTCAGCCTGTTGCAATATAAACCTGGCAAATACTGTTTGAAATCTCCAAGATTAGTTTCTCCCAGCAAAAGATAAGATAAATTGCAGAGTTTATCTTGGACTGGTAAAATAAAGACTTGGCACAGCTCAGCAAAGAGTGTGAATAATAACTTGTGTGGCACCTGTGTACTTTGCAGCAATTAAAAGCAGTAGTATTACTACAACCGGGTTTCACTTGTTTATTTGGTGATAGAATAAATTCATTATTTGAAGAATATAAAAAGCCAAGTAGCCCTTCAAAACTAACATCTGAACTTTAGTGTTTAAGGTTCTAGTAGAGTGGCATGCCTCCATGTTCCCTGGTAGCCCAGTGGTTAGGATTTGGTGCTTGCACTGCTGCAATCTGGGTTTGATTCCAGTCCGAGAACCAAGAGATCACATCACCCTGAAGCCAGCTTGGTCAGTACAGTGTCCCATCACCTAGGAATACCGGGAGCTGAATGCTGTGGCCCACTGGAGAAGGAACTGGCAATCCACTCCAGTATCTCTGCATGGTATGTTACAGTCCATGAGATCACAGAGTCAGAAACAACTGTACAATTTAAACACATCCCCTATTAGGTGTCCAAGGGGTGGGAGAGGACCTGTCCAAAAAGGCTGACATTGTTTTTTTTTCCTTTCAGGTCTAGATTTTGCTGCAGTCCATCAATCGAAGCAGATTCCCTCTCACCTCCTGCACAACTGATACGGGGTGGAGAAAAGTGTATTTTTATGGAGTCAAAATTAAAAAGCTACATTAAAGTTTTTGTCCCTCTATCAGTTTACTTTTTTTCCTGCTTGGCCCTTAAACAAAATGAAACAGATTATCTTTCTATGAGAAGTCAATCTACATAATACTCATAAAGTACTAATTTGGATAAAATAGATCACAATTCTACTTAATAATATATTTACTTAAAGGCATACAAGATAAGAATACCTGGGGACTTCCCAAATGTGCACAAAGGGCGGTGGGGACAACTAGCATAAAACACTGCTGATGCCAAGAAAATGAGAAGCCAAACTCAAGTATGTATAATATTATCAAAGAAATACCTGCATGAATGCAAAGGCGGAAACACTTTCATTAAATTCCACTCTGTCTCTTTAGTTTAGTCCCAAAACAGTTTTAAGAGGTATATTCTTTATGGTTAAGAATTTAAAATAAAAAAATGTTCTGACTCAAAAGATAGTATGCCAACATTATTAATTAATACATGTGCTAGCATTATCTAGAACAGTAAACATGGACTGCCTGGTAACCATTTCAAACTTCTCTAGACAGGCAAGAAGAATTGACCCATAATGAAGAGGTCAGTTAATTCAGGGTCATGTTTAAGGTGGTCAAATCTCTCCTAAGGATGAACTTTACTTTTTCATTCCTCTCACCGTTCATTTTCCTTTCGTCAAGAACTAGCAGATAAGGTCACAGGGATCAGCTGATCTAGAACCAAACTCCACCTTGATGATATTGAACAAGATTAAAGGATCAATGTCCATATGTTTGTTTGCTGGGCATAAACTATTAAAAATAGTACACAGTTTAATATCACTAAAAGTTACCATTTTCTTAGTTTTTAAACTGTCTGTTTTCCCCTCAAGCAGAACTGCCTTTCGCCTCTTACCTGTGTCTGTGGGATTGACTATAATCGAATTTGGAATCAGGCTGGGCTGATGTTACTGGCTCTGGTCCAAGACAAAATTAGATCTGCCCAATTGCCTAAAAAAAGGTAACAGGTCTATTGTAACATGCTCCTTTATTCCCTGCCCCCTTTACTGAGCATGCGGAGGTAGTCCAGCACACAGGACGAGCTGGCCACACCCCTGATAGACACAGATAGGAGGAGATACACAGCTCTGCTTGAGGACAAAACAGACAGTGTAAAACCCAAGAAAAATTGTTAACTTTTATTTATATAATAATAAAAAAAAATATTTATTTAACAAACAAGTATATGAACTCTATAAAGGTACTACAGTGGTCCTTTAAGCCCCTAGTAAAGAACTGCATTGAAAGCCTAAAAGGAATCATGGAATATGTTCAAGCTGGCTACCTAGACGCATAGAGACAGCAAGAGGAAGAATATTCAAACAAGCATACACATTAAAAAAAAAAAAAAAAAAAAAAGTTCCTACCTTATTTTATTTGAATATTTTTTCCCACATCACAGGTTTTCCTATTAGATGTGATTTATAATATAAATCATCATAATTTCTAAGGTTGGTATCTCCGAATTAACAGTGAATCACAAATCCTCTAAAAGTGAAATTAGTAGACTATCCGATAATGAGGTACTGGGAAGTTCATAAATATTTGGCAGATGTTGTAAAATTAAGGGAAAAAAATGTTGAATGATGTTCCTTCACTTCAGTAAATGTCTGTGTTATTCAATGGGGTAGATACATCCATAGGAAACTGGGGGTAACAGGCAGTAAAAAATAATCCTGCAGCCCGGATTTCACAAGGTTTATAAAAAAATATAAGAAAAAGCGAAGAGCTGAATGTGACCGCTATGGAAACTTGGAGAATCGGCCCAGAAATAGTCAATGTATTCACATAGACATAAGACAAAGTAGAAATGACACTGGTGGGAAGTTGGCAAACTTAGACTGATAAGGATACACAACTGTATTTAAAGGTCTCCCGTACTTTAAAACTAACTGGATTTATAATGTTTACAATGCTATTAGTTAAACTTTAAAGCGCTTACATTTATAGGTTTCTGCCTGAAATACTATGCCGCGTAGATCTGCCTCTTTTGCATAATTAGGGGTGGAGCAGCTGTAGCAAACCCCCTGTTGTATGCTCTGGTGTCGGACTGGTATAGATCTGGTCTACACCAGTCAGACACTGGAATTTGAAAGTGGGATATTTTTTAGCATAAAATTATCTATACAGGTCCTCTAACTCTCCTTACCTAGGGGCATTAATTATATTTCAAAAACATGTCCAGGTGGATAAATAATATTAGTCAGAGACATAATTATATTAACTTGGCAGGCTCATCTTCCTTATCAACCCCACTGCAAGAGTTTAATAATGGCTCCATATGAGTAGAGATAGGAAGGATCCTGTAATGAGAATGTATGCCAAAAATAAACAACCTTCAAGCTCAATTATCTAACACTTATACTCAAGAACAACCTACGGCAATTACATGCATCTGTATGTGCAATTTTCATTCTGCAATGATTGGCACTTTTGCTCGGTCAAAAAAAATAATGGGATTATCAAGCTTTCTGAATGAACACACAAAACTCCAAATATTAAATCTCTGAATCTAATGGAGGTACGGCGATATAAAATTCCCTTCACGAGTTCATACAAATATATAAAGACAGAGTATAAAACTAAAACATACTTGAGCATCCTTCAGCTTACACGGAGCACTGTGGCTAGTGACAGAAACACGAAGCATATCAAAGTGCTACGAATTAGCAGATCGCTTATCTGTAGCATAGAGAGACCATATGGTGCCACAAGTTCTGCCGCTGTAACAATAGGCCAGTGCCGCCGTAGACTAGGAACACTGTTAGACAAACTGTCAGCAGCATTTTTTCAGGGCTCTAGGGCGATGGCGTGCTCTTGTATTTGCATTTTCTTTCTTTTACAGGTGAAGAAAGAGCAAGCCAGATGTCGGCTTCAGAATTGAGCCGTCTGCTGGGGAATATTTAACACTGTCACTGCCGGAGAAATTGCTCTGCACAAATTGCATCCAACAAGTTGCCCCTGCACAAAGCCTCCTAATCCCATTGCCGCCATAGAGGTCAGCAGCGCATTGCTGTGCTCTGCTTTGCAATGCTGTGAAGATGCCTCTGGCAATAGAGCTGAGAATAGCACAGAAGAAAGTCATTGTACTTGGGCACTGACTTAAAGTCAAAGGGCATACTTATAGGCAAAATGCCAGTAGCGGCAAAACCAGTTAAAGTGACACAGGGGTTGCAAATATGGCATAACCTAAAACTATAGGGAATAATTATTTTATCGAATGAACTATATTAAACAAATGCATTTTCTTAGAGTAAACGCAAAATTAAGTTTGTGGTTATTATGGTAGATGTCAATCAGCCTTACTGAGCCATCAATTACAGACTCTTCCCAGATGGGTCATTGACGACAATTATTACAGATTACCCCTGGGGCTCTGAATCTACTATTTTAGCCTTTACAGAAAAAAGGAGAACATATAGACAGGGTAGTATAGCAAAGAAGATTTATTTAGGATGCTTATCTTTTTAGATTATTGATTTTATTCATTTTCATTGTGCCTATCCCTATTGGCCATATATGGCATGTATTGAGGATTGTATGGTGCAATAAATATATGATAAACACACTATTGTTTGTACTAATGTGTTTTTTCGGAGAACAATCTAAAACCAAGGGTATGTGCCAATGGGAGAATTCCTTAAACTTAGCATTAGAAGTCAAAGACTGGGATATTTCTTTAAAATTAACAAACAGGTTTATTAAACAAACGACATATAGAGAAACATTCTTCAAAGTAATCAATAATTGGTATTTTACACCTATTAAAATTGCACAAATTTCTCATAATCCTTCGGAAAAAATGTGCTGGAGAGATTATGATAATACCGCTCATTTATTACATATTTTATGGGAATGTCCGAAATTAAAGGTTTTTTGGGAAACTTGCTATAATTTTCTATCTGGTATTGTGGGAAGTCAATTTCCTTTCAGTGCAGAATGTAGTCTGCTTCATATTTTCCCAAATGTTATCAGCATGGAGGAAAAAGCTTTCGCCATTTTAGTTTTTTCAATAGCTAAAAATACAATAATTTCGAACTGGAAAGTGAAGGCTGCCCCTATCTTTGCTGATACCGTTTGGAAAATAAAACACATCCGACAATTGGAAAAAGATTTTACACAAAAAGGTTATACTAATGCTGACCCATTAAAATGGAAAGTATGGGACAAAAAACAAGACTTACTTGATAATAATAATATTGCAGGTGGGATGGATGAGGTTTGAAAGTGAGTGAATGGTAATGTATTTAATGTATGTATTTTTTGTACTTGTTGTTGTAAACATTTTTACTGATGATTTTTCAACTGTTAAATTTGTTTTTTCGTATAATAAAAAAATTTAAAAAAAAGTTTGTACTAGTGTGTTTTAATTGTCCCCTGTAGTAGACATAATGAGTTGGTATCATATTTTGTTTTGTAGACACTATATAATCGTTTTGTAGCAGGTATCAATGCTATTGGGTACACTATCTGGATTGTATCCTGAGCCTGGGATTGGACATTGGGTACTTCCAGAGCTACCCTTTTTAATCCATACAGATACCTCATAACTTTGGGGTTATCACAAAAAAATCGTATTACCCCTAATGAAGGTACAATATATACAAAAAGAGAAAAAAAAAAAAAATACAAACTATTGGGTCCTGAAATAGACCTCAAAACTATACAAATGTATGTATTCAGATTAAAGAATATATATTGAGTAATCTGCAGTGCTGCTATGAAAACTAGGTTTGCTAAAAATCCTCTCCTGACCTACGCGTTTCGTAATAATACTTCCTCAGGGTATCAATTTGAGCTCTATTTTAGCATTTAGACATATTCCAAATACTATTAAAGCTACTTGAGGAACTGGTTACTCCTAACACTGGCAGCAATTTATTATTTATTAAAATTCATTTTCTCAAGTGACTAAGATATACATTCCTGCCTTTAATATGCACCATTTCTTTCTGAGATGCTTAGCAGTTCACCCACTGCCTTTAGCCCTTAAACACATTTACAGCTTTTTATACAGTACTACCAACATAACACTTTCATTATATTACACAGGGGCTTTCAAAATACAGCTTGACAAACACCAGGAATAAGTCAGCTGAGGATCAGAGCTTGGTATATTATACTACAGTTACAGTCAGGTCCATAAATATTGGGACATCGACACAATTCTAATCTTTTTGGCTCTATACACCACCACAATGGATTTGAAATGAAACGAACAAGATGTGCTTTAACTGCAGACTTTCAGCTTTAATTTGAGGGTATTTACATCCAAATCAGGTGAACGGTGTAGGAGTTACAACAGTTTGTATATGTGCCTCCCACTTTTTAAGGGACCAAAAGTAATGGGACAATTGGCTGCTCAGCTATTCCATGGCCAGGTGTGTGTTATTCCCTCATTATCCCATTTACAAGGAGCATATAAAAGGTGAAGCAAGCCATCATTAGGCTGAAAAAACAAAACAA